>JAMZAV010010473.1:0-20401 GCA_024449915.1 Sweltsa coloradensis
TTTTTAAAAACCCATTTTGGAGAAGCTTCTCTGGTCTTACTCCCCTGGAGAAGCTTCTCTGGGTCTCACTCACACTGGAAAAGCTTCTCTGGGTCTCACTTACACTGGAGAAGCTTCTCTGGGTCTCACTCACACTGGAAAAGCTTCTCTGGGACTCACTTACACTGGAGAAGCTTCTCTGGGTCTCGCAACTCCAGAACGTCATACAATAATAAAAATAATACATTTTTATGAAACCCATTTGTTTATCAATTAGTTGCATTTAAATTTATATTTTTGTTAGTGTTTCTTACGTGTTTGTTTTTAAATATCAGTTAGTTTACTTAGTTTGACGTCCAATATTTCATGTTAGTTGACATTTCCAATTTTATTCGTCGCAATTAAAAGTTTCATTAATTTAATCAACTAACGGAATGTACAAAGAAAAAATGTCAGCTTAAAACAAATTCTTACATTCATATTGGACTTTTGACAGTATTCACAAAAAAGTTTGTATTTCGACTAACAATTAATTTTTAATTCATATTCCTTATTAAACTTTATATGCAAATTTGATAAATTTCGACACCTCAGATTTTCCGAGACTTTGAGTATGTTAAATAGGATTTTTTTCTGAATCCGACGCAAAAAGAACCATTTCTGTTGCAATTTGTTCAAGGTGAAAATTTATTTCATCTCCTCTACCATGAGGCAGAGCAATCAACATTTCGACATTGCATTAGAAAAAACTGAGAAATGGGAAAAGAGGCACCTATTGTGCAAAAAACAAATACCATCTCTAAGCTAAAAGTAGAGTTGATAAGCCTCATCTGGTATTTAATAAATTCATTGTTTTATTTACATTTTTCCAAGCATTTTCGTTTTTTTTGCGAAGTGTTTATCTTCATATTTATGGAAATATCCGATTAATTCTAATCAATTTGGTTATGTTATTTGTTTTGCAATTCCTCTTAGAACTGAGCTACAATTTTGATTTAAAAACATTTTAGGCCTTGTTTTGACTTGATGAATTGAATGAACTCCCTAAATGACAAAAATGACAGTTTTAAATAATAAATAAATAAAAAATAATAAAAAAGTCTGTTTTTTCTGAAAATTAGTATACATGAATCAGACCTCTAGTGCAAATACCTAGCTCAGTATGATTTTTGGATGAGCAAAGCGAAGATTCCATTTCACTACACTGGAGAAAAAAATCCGGGATGTTTTGTTTTTTTTTCTTCATTTTTATGTATTTTTGTGTGTTTGTTAACACGATTCCGGCTAAACCGACACTCCAATTTCAATGAAATTTTCTGAAGACCTTTGAAATCTCTGAACTTAGAACTGCACGGTTCTAAAAATTGATCGAAAAATTATTTCTCATGAAAATTGCAATTTTACGATTTTTTTCGATTTTCTTGTTTTTTTCTGTTTGTATTTTTGTGTGTTTGTTAACACGATTCCGGCTAAACCGATACTCCAATTGTGATGAAATTTTCTGGAGGCCTTCAATATCTCTGGACTTAGAACAACCACCTTTTTGGGCGCGATCGAAAACTTATTTCTCGTAAAAATCGCAATTTTACTTTTTTTTCGTTTTTATTTTTTGTTTTTGTTTGTATTTTTGTGTGTTTGTTAACACGATTCCGGCTAAACCGATACTCCAATTGCGATGAAATTTTATGGAGGCCTTTGAAATCTCTGAACTTAAACCTTCCACGTTTTTGGGTATATTCGAAGAAATATTTCTCATGAATATCGTACTTTTAGGGTTTTTAAAATTTTTAGTGCGATATTTTCGTGACATTTAGGCCGATTCTGACCAGACGGGTGGGGCTACAACGTTCATATTTTACATGAACATTAAGGTTATGGTGATGTATTGCTTTCTGAAAGAAAAATTTGAAAAAGTTAGCTAGAATCCATGGAATAAAGGTTTTAATATGATTTTTTTAGGTTTATAATAACAATTAACAAGTAACAATAGAAACTTGACTTCAATCACCTACAATGCATTTAAAAAGCACTTACAAAGGTAAAGTGGTTCTACGCAAACTAAAAACTGACAAAAACGCTCATCCATCAACGCGGCGGGACTTAAGCGTTTTCCTAGTTAAAGGACACGGAGTGGGTGCTACGGGATGCGTCAACGCGACTTCTAATTGCAGTGGGACACCAAATTCAATGGAAAATCGTGGTACAAGCAAATCATTTGGCACAGTTGTTCTATGAAATATTAAAAAAGATTTATCTCGTGGTATCTCGCTGAATGCAAACAACACTGTTTTGAACGAAAATGTTCAAATTTGCACATGGATAAATCCAATCACATCTCATCTCCCATGAGTTGGGTAGAATGAATATAAGGTTTTTAAGCATAAGCCCGCTTTAATTGATTGATTGGATATTTATTAACGTCTCATATTTATGCAAC
This sequence comes from Sweltsa coloradensis, assembly GCA_024449915.1. Classification (NCBI taxonomy): domain Eukaryota; kingdom Metazoa; phylum Arthropoda; class Insecta; order Plecoptera; family Chloroperlidae; genus Sweltsa; species Sweltsa coloradensis. The sequence continues at coordinate 2,417 of JAMZAV010010473.1, forward strand.
TTGGCTAATCGAGACGAAGGGAGGGATGTAAGGGATGACGCGAGGGGACAAGGGGTGGACAGGCCTGTGCTGGTCAGAACCAGCCTCAAGCGTATATGGGGAGGGCAGGGGTTCCCCCACGTCGTGGTCGTCTCCGTCTGTGTCATCATCCGTCCGTGTTGTCATTGTCGTCGCCGTCGGGGAGGGAGTCAAAGAAAGGGGGAAAGTTCCCCGACGCCGACCCAGAGCTCGCCATTAATTTCAGGGAGAAAAACTCCCCTTATCACGGGCCAAACCACGAGAAGGTTGCGAGTTGGAATTTGATGGCCCAAGCCCGCTTTAAGGACATAGTTATTGATTCTTTCAGATTTGACAGCTACCTTGCAGTCTTCTGTTGGATTTATGTCTTGGAAGTCAACAGTCACAACAAATAGCAGTTTTGTAAAAGTTTGTTCTGTGGCCCCGGTAGCTTAATTGGTAGAGCTATGGCACGTTAAGCCGGAGGTTCTGGGTTCGAACCCCAGTCGGGGCAAACTTTTTCGTCGACAACTGCAATGAAAATCAATAACTATGTCCTTAAAGCGGGCTTGCTTAAAAAACCTGAGAGAGAGAGAGAGAGAGAGAGAGAGAGAGAGAGAGAGAGAGAGAGAGAAAAGGAGAGATAGAGAGAGGCGAAGAGAGAGAAGAGAGAAGAGAGATTTTGATATTTGATATTTATTGACTTAAAGGTGGGCTACATAGGGCTATAAAGCCCCTTTGACCATAGCCAACCTCTACAAACATGTAATACATAAGTATTTATAATAGATATGTAAGTAATATACTAATCATACTAATTAATTATGCTAATTAAACTATTATAAACTGCTTAACTACTACTACTACTACTACATATACTACTACTACTACTACACTACTACTACTACTACTACTACTACTACTACTACTACTACTACTATTCTACTAAAACTAATATTAGATACATACTAATAACTGTGGATACAAATTCATACAATTGATGTTGAAAATTGATTGACAATAATATAAACGTATACTATAGTAAATTCTGCAAGCAATTATAATGATGATGCTCTATTCCCAATAGCGAGACTAATATATTGTACACATAATATTAATTATTTACTTATACTCCCAGTATACCTAGAAAGCAGTGTATTGTGTATTTGATTTCGGAGAGTTATATTCGACCTGCTAGTATACAATTCAAGTCCAAATTCATTCCATAGCCGACTTGCGTGATAATGAATGATTTATTACATTTTGTTGTGCGATGCTTTGGTATCTGTAACATGTTTCGCGTGTGCCTGTTTGTGAGGTTATGTATTCTATCCATTCGTGTGAACTTATTATAAATATAGGGGGGAGAAAATGTCTACATTAATTTCATTGTAAGCATAATTAAGGATAGCATTCGTCGTTCTTGCAGTTTTAGCCATCTTAAATGAATATAAGATGGGGTTATATGTTCATCACGTCTCACATTTAGAATAAATCGAAACACAAGCTTTTTGCACTCTTGTATTTTAACGTTAAGTGTCTCCGTTAAATCGTTATAAACTATTGAGGCATAATCAATTATGGGAAATATAAGAGCTTGAATTAATATATTCCGAATGGATTGGGGAAGGAAAGGACAGTTACGTTTTAGTTGATGCATGCACGAAATGACTTTTTTAGTTGTATTATTAATGTGGGGTTTCCACGACAAGGTTTCATCTACTATAAGACCGAGGTTTTTGACATTTTTCTGGTAAGGTATGACCGTGTTATTTATTGTGACTGGGGGAAGTACAGCTGTGTCTACGTTAGCTAATAGTTTACGATATCCGACTAGCATCAGTTGAGTTTTTTGAACGTTGAGCGATAGGTTAGGGTTTGACAGCATACTCATTAAGCTTACGTATATCGGGGGTTTGCATGGTGATAGTGCGTTCACCGTCTTTAGGTTGGAAGTGTAAATACATTTGAAAATCGTCTGCGTACATATGATGTTTTGAATAAGTGAAATTTGTATGTATATCATTAACGTAAAGGGAAAAGAATAGAGGTGACAATACTGACCTTGGGGTACGCCGGATTTATTTACAGTCCACGAGGAGGCGCTTTTCTCAGTGATAACTCGTTGGTTCTATTTGTGAGGTATGATGAAAACCAGTGAAGAGCTGCATTGGAAATACCTAGGTATGATAGTTTGGAGAGCAGCAAGTCATGATTTACGCAGTCAAAGGCTTTACTAAAGTCGAAGAGTGCCAATAAGGTTAGTTCTTTTCTATCCATAGCAAATCGTAAGTCATCCGTTATTTTAATGAGTGCAGAAGTTGTATTATGTCCCTTCCGGAACCCAGATTGGAATTCACTAATTACATCGAACTCAGAAAGGTATTTTACGAAGCTGATCGTTGATAATTTTTTTTAGCATCTTACTGAATGTGCAAAGAAGACTGATTGGCCTATAATTAGAGACAGATGCAGGGGATGAACATTTTGGAATTGGTTTTACGTGCGCCTTCTTCCACTGTGATGGAAAAGACACCATTTTGAAGAGAGTAGTATAAATGTGCTCAAGAGAAGGTAGTATTATATGTAACATTTGATGATGAGTGTAATGGGGATACCATCTGGGCCTCTAGCTTTAGATTTGATTTCGTTGGCGGCTTTTACTATGTCTCCGGATAGATATGTGAAAAATGAAAAGATTCGCGATTTGGTCGAGGGAGTGAATTATAATAATTAATGGTGTGGTTTAGTTCTGTTGGGTTTATTATACCGGCATTGGATGTAAAGTATTCATTTAAATTTTCGGCGGATACAGAATTATCAATAGTTGTTTTTTTGTTTACCGATACCATGGAACGCACACCGTTCCATAGGTCTGTAGGGTTTTTCGAAGAATTGAATAATTCATATGTGTACTTAATTTTAGAATTTCGAATAGTTTGCTTCGTTCTGTTGCGGAGTGTGCGGAAATTTTCATAGTCATTTGGTCTTTTGTTTTAATATGACGTCTTCTAGCCGCATTCGTTCTCTAATAAGTAGTTTAATGGTCGGATGTCATCCATGGCGATGGACGGGTTTCACCTTAACAGTTTTATGGGGAGCATGTTTGTAGTACAAATCCGTTAACTGTCGTGTGAAAAATTTCTACCTTCTCATCGACATTATTAGTTTCGGTGATTATATGCCATGGGGTCGATAATGCATCGGTTTGAAAAGCATCTATATTAAATTTAGAAAAATCTCTATATGTTATTTTTCTTTAGGTGTATATTTGGGAGTGGTGAGCGAAAAAACAGCATAAATCAAATCGTGATAAGAGAAGCCAGGAGCAGGACACTGTCCAAACGTTTGTAAGAGATTCGGGCAATTTGACGCTATTACGTCAAGATTACTCTCTGCAGTTAATGTGTGATATGTGTTTGTGTATGGCACACATGTTAGATTACATACGTTAAGAGTATCACGTACAGATTCGCTTTCAAAGGTTTGAGTTCCAAATCGTGCATTTAAGTCTCCTGCTATAATAACATACTTGTAATGGAATAAGTGGATGTACATATCATAGACTAATAGGTCCATGAGAGAGAGAGAGAGAGAGAGAGAGAGAGAGAGAAACTTATTTTCAAGTAAAATGGAGTTGTTTTGGAATTTAATTATTTTATAGTAGAATTAATTGAAATCACATATTTAAATTCAAAATACCTACATTCATTCAATTCAGAACAAATTCTTGTTTAGGCATTCGGTAATCAAATCAAAAGAAAGCAGTAATTCTGTTATTTTGTTTCAAATATGATATTCGTTTTCAACATGACCTCTATAATAGCTGTAACGTATAATATCACACGAATATTGCAAATTCGGTTACCAGCGCGAAATTTGGCATTCGGGTAGATAATAATATCGTAACTAATAATTCGTTGGGAGTCAAGCGATACTTCACTCCAAACGTCCCGTAAATCATCCCTTAAAATTAAAATAATTGATAGATTGAACCCAAAATATTATTTTTATTCAAGTTACTAATAAAAATTATGTTTTAATTTGTATTCATCTAATCGACCAACCCTCATTTCCTCAAAAACATTTTTTCAATCCCCACCCCTAATAATAGTGAGGCAGTTGTCAGCATGAAATTTGGCATGGAGGTATATTATAATATGAAAAATAATAATTCGCCGGAAGGCAAGCGATACTTATTATTCTTAGCTAAACTCAAAAATTATATTTCATACAGGTTAACTATAGTTATAAATTTATAAAGTAATGGACAAATTATTCGGTCCACCATGACCGGACAAAAATGGTCAGCTTTGTTTCGTGCTTGGTCTCATCATTAAAATCTCCCATAAGAAATAATATTTGGACGATCTTTATGTCCCGTGACCTTGGAGGATTTTAATCCAAAAATTATTGGCCATTATGGACGTAATCGACAGCCTTTTCTTTAAATCCGTTATATTTTGTTTTGTAATTTGGGCAAGAGTTTTGGTTAAAATATGCTGATTACCAAGAAGGGGTGTGACTTTGAAATGCTTTTTTTTGGCGTGTTTGTGTGTTGAGAGCCACTTTCGTTTCAAATAAATATTCGCATATTTCGCATTTCGCAACAAATATCCACAGACGGTGATTAACAAAAAAAATCAACGCTCCTGAATATAAACAACAGGATATGGTCAGGGATGAGAAACCATTAAAAACTCTTTGTCTCCAATACATTCCTGGATATTCCGAAAATCTACGAAGACGTCTAAATAAATTCAACATTAGAACAACTTTCAAATCATCTAATACTTTATCGAGCATATGAACTACAAATAAACCTTTTAATGAGTGTCAAAATTCAAAAAATTCAGTTTATGCCATTCCGTGCGATTATGGTAAGACCTATTTTGGAGAATCAAAGAGACCATTAAACATTCGTTCGCAAGAACACAAAAATAATGTCAACAAGAAATTATCAGCCATTTCATTGCTAGCTAAACATTATGAAAGTCGAGAACATCATTCTATAAAATGGCATGAAACCCAGATTATTTTAAAAGAGGAAGATATGTTAAAGAGGAAAATCAAAGAAGCCGCTGTAATAAATAATAATTTAAATTCAATCAGTCAACCAAGCTATGATTTACCAGTGCTTTGGAATACAATCTTAAATAAAGAAGTTGCTATGGCTGTAAACAGAAGAATTGTAACAAGAACCTGAAGAAAAAGCTGGAGTAGCTTTGAAATATCGTTGAAATATAAAAATAAAATATAACCTGTGTCAAGTTTAAAAAATGTGTTTATTGTAAAAAAATAACAGGTTTAAGCCGATTTAAGAAATTCCTTAAAACGCGAAATTTCGCAAATTTCAGGATAAAAAACTTTAAAAAATGGTGACATCGATTCCACCCACCATCCTTTAAAATTAGAATGGGGGTTGGGAATGGGTTGGTCGTATTCTAAACATTATGATTATTGAAACTAGGAAAACGCTTAAGTCCCGCCGCGTTGATGGATGAGCGTTTTTTTGTAAGTTTTTTGTTTGCGTTTTGTGCGTTTGTTCGCACTTTTCCTTTGCAAGTGCTTTTTGAATGCATTGTAGGTGATTGTTGTCAAGTTTCTATTGTTACTTGTTAATTGGTATTATAAACTTCAAAAAACTCATATTAAAACCTTTATTTCTGTGGATTCTGACTAACTTTTCCAACTTTTTCTTTCAAAAGGTACTACATCACCATAACCTTAATGTCCATGTGAAATCTGAACGTTGTAGCCCCACCCGTTCGGTCAGAATCGGCCCAAATGTGACGAAAATATCGCACTTAAAATTGAAAAACCAATATCTAAACCTTTATTTCTATGGATTCTAGCTAACTTTTTCAATTTTTTTCTTTCAAAAGGTACTTCATCACCATAATCTTAATGTCCATGTGAAATATGAACGTTGTAGCCCTACCCGTTTGGTCAGAATCGGCCCAAATGTGACGAAAATATCGCACTAAAAATCGAAAAAAATCGTAAAAGTACGATATTCATGAGAAATATTTCTTCGATTGTACCCAAAAACAATACACCTCTAAGTTCAGAGAAAACGAAGGTCCGGTCAAATTTTCATCAAGATCGCATATGCCGTTTGCCCGGTAGAGAGCGAACAAACAGAAAGAAAAAAACACAAAAAACACCCGAGCTAAATTTTTTAGGGGGTCAGTGAAATTGAAGTCTTCGCTTCCGCTCGCTACGCTCGCTACGCTCATCCAATAATTCATTTTTTAATGCTTCGGTACAATTTGAATTAGTCCTTATAATTGTTTGTCGATGTTATTTAGTTCAATCAACCCACTCTCGATCAAGTTTTTTTAACACATACCCTAATAGTGTATGTTATTTTTATTTTATTTTTATTAATATTATGCATTCATTTTTTCCCATATCATTAAACAGACTAAACATGTCAATTTATAAAAGAAAAAATTTGAATGCAAGAGCAACAGAAAGAGCATTTGCCCCGTAGTACTTTCGTACCTGTTACCCTTGGTATACAAAATCCCCACATTACAAAAGACGTCGTATCAAGTTAAAATTATACATGTCAAATAAACACAACTTGATATTAAAAAACACACATTAAAAACCCTTCCACATCAACGAACAAATCTAAAAACAAATTCCTAATTAAAAACCCTCTTAATACCCATGTTGAAACATCTGTCACTTTTCAAATCACTTGGTAGAAGATTCCACAACGAAACAGATCGATTAAAAAAACTATTCTGGTACGCCGATGTTCTGGCCCTACCCGTGTTGTTTCTTGGGAGTTGTCGTTCTCTTATGGATATTCTGTACATATATTTTACTAGTAATGTTTAGCACTAAATAGTGAAATCGTAACAGAGCAAACTCCAAAAGTGTGATGTAGGCATTGGAGGATTGAAAATTTAAATCAGGTTACAAAAAGGTTTTCTGTAACAGATCGACGGACCGACCCCTTTCAAATTGCACGAGAGGGTTCTAAAACTTAATTTACATAGATGAAATTTGCTCTTATGGTCAGTTTTAACGATTAATTGACAGGTAGGCCTACTCTAGAGTCTAGACTTTAGAGGGCTGGGAGACCCACTTAGGCTTCTTATCAGTACAATCCTTTCGAAGAACAGATAAAAATCATGTAGCACCGAACTGCGTCTAATCTACGACACTGTCGCGTGTTCACGCTTGAATAGCCCAAGAACGCCAGAATTATGTCTCCCCTGTCAGTCACTGACAATGAAGTAGCAACATAAAACAAATTTTTTATGTGTTTAGAACCACGTCCAACTTCCCTGACCTTGGAAGAGGTTTCATTGAAAGTTGTACAAATAACTTGAACACCTAGAAGTACTCCATTTTATAATTATGATTAATATTGAATTATTTGTTTTGATTAGTCATGATGACCAAGTGGCTGCGCGCAAATATAAAATAATTTAATAGTTACAAACATTGACTTTAAACGTGACAACTCTGTCACAAATGTTATAGAGAGAGAGATTTGATTTGATTTGATTGTCGTCTTTATTGATGGCGGGATTAAGGCCTGTTAAGCCTTCTTTTCCATCCAACCACTTCCTAATTACATTACAACACATCACAAGATTACAGGATTACATAAATAAAATATCACACAAGTTAAATGTGCAATTTAAGAGCTAAAAATAATGTTTACCTCATACTAAAATAACTAAAATAACTAAATTATGTAATAATACATTAAATACATTAGGAGTAACATTATTGCAGAGTTAAAATTTTCTAGGTATATGGTAATGTTATGCAAATTATGGATTTTAAATCTATTTATGTAAATCTTCAATAGTTTAAGAAACATTCATTCATCCATTCACACAAAAGTACACTATTAATATGGCTTTAGCCATTGTGTGCAGAAATACAAGTGAGCAGGAGCAGGTTGTGGTATGCATTACTCAATCATTAACAAAGGCTGTAGCGGCTGATGTTTATAGCTGCTAATTAATTATAATTACTCAAGTAATGTTGATAAACTTTACGCTTGAAAGTGTCGTAACTAATTCCGTAAACATCCCGGATGCTGGTTGGGAGAGTATTCCAGACTCGAATAGCGTTTATTGTAAAAGAGTGGTCAAGAAGATTGGTTCTATGGGTTGGAAATGTTAACTGAGTACCTGAGCTAAATCTAGTGTTGAAGGTAAGAGAGAGCGAGAGAGAGAGAGAGAGAGAGGAGAGAGAGAGAGAGAGGAGAGAGAGAGAGATTGATTTGATTGATTGAGGTCTTTATTAAGGCGGGATTAAGGCTAGTGAAGCCTTATCTTCCATCCAACCTGATTTTAGTAATACATAAACACTACAAAAATAATTTAATTTAATTGTTACAGCTTATCCTAGATATTAAAGTATACAAAGAATATTTCATATGAATGATGAAATGAAAATATATAAACAAAATGCATGTATAAGGTTACTTACATAATAATGAACTTATATTACTGTTATAGAACTTAGTTGTGTATGTGCGTTGTTAGCACAAAACAATTTTTTTAAAGAAAATATAAGTCCGCGTGTAATTCTACTTAAATATTTATATTATTAAAACACAATCATTCACACATCTCATTCATTCCTAAGAGTGTACTGCAACCAAAGATTAGGTGTAACGTCATTGATGTAGAAGGGAGATAAATTCATATTACTACTAAATACTACTGATTATCAAAATAAATTAATGAGAGAGAGAGAGAATTATTACATGACTAACAATTTAATATAACATATAACTGAAATGTTGTAAAACTAGGAAGCTTCGCTTATTTTAGTCGCGTTGATGGATGAGCTTTTTTAAGTTTTTAGTTTGCGTGGGATATCTTTACTTTTGCAAGTGCTTTTTGAACGCATTGTAGGTGATTGTTGTCAAGTTTCTATTGTTACTTGTTAATTGTTATACCGTAAAAACCGTATAGTAAAACCTTTATTTCTATGGATTCTGTCTAACTTTTCCAACTTTTTCTTTCAAAAGGTACTACATCACCATTACCTTAGTATCCATGTGAAATGAACGTTGTAGCCCCACCCGTTTGGTCAAAATCGGCCCAAATGTCACGAAAATATCGCACTAAAAATCGGAAAAAATCGGAAAAGAACGATATTCATGAGAAATATTTCTTCGATTGTACCCAAAAATGTGGCAAGTCTAAGTTCAGAGATTTCGAAGGTCCCCTCTAATTTTCATCAAGATCGCATATGCCGTTTGCCCGGTAAAGAGCGAACAAACAGACAGAAAAACAAACAAATAAAAACAAACAAAAAACAACAAACAAACAAACAAACAAAAGCGAGCGAAGCGAGTGAAGCGAAGACTTCAATTTCACTGACCCCCCAAAAAATTTAGCTCGGGTGTTTTTTTTTTTTTTTTTTTTTTTTTTTTATTTTTTTTTTGTCTGTTTGTTCGCTCTCTACCGGTAAACAGCATATGCGATCTTGATGAAAATTTGACAGGACCTTTAAAAACTCTGAACTTAGACTTGCTACGTTTTTGGGTACAATCGAAGAAATATTTCTCATGAATATCGTACTTTTACGATTTTTTGCGATTTTTAGTGCGATTATTTTCGTGACATTTGGTCCGATTTTGACCAACGGGTAGGGCTACAACGTTCATATTTCACATGGACATTAAGATTATGGTGATGTATTGCTTTTTAAAAGAAAAAGTTGAAAAAGTTAGCCAGAATCTATATAAATGCTGTTAATATAGTTTTTTGATTTTTTTTTTGCGATTTTTCGTGCCATTTGGGCCAATTCTGACCAAACGGGGGGGCTACAACGTTCATATATACATGGACATTAAGGTTATGGTGATGTAGTACCTTTTGAAAGAAAAAATATGAAAAAGTTAGCCAGAATCCATCGAAATAAAGCTTGTAAATAACACCAATTGACAGGTAACAATAGAAACTGACAACAATCACCTACAATGCGTAGGCAGCAAAACAAAACACTTGCAAAAGTAAAGATATCCCACGCAAACTTAAAACTTTAAAAAGCTCATCCATCAACGCGGCGGGACTTTAGCGTTTTCCTAGTTTCTATGAATTCTGGCCAACCTTTTTCAACTTTTTCTTTCAAAAGGTACTACATCACCATAACCTTAATGTCCATGTATAATATGAACGTTGTAGCCCCACCCGTTTGGTCAGAATTGGCCCAAATGGCACGAAAATATCGCACAAAAAATCAAAAAACTTATATTAAAAGCTTAATTTCTATAGATTCTGGCTAACTTTTTCAATTTTTTCTTTCAGAAAGCAATACATTACCATAACCTTAATGTCTATGTGAAATATGAACGTTATAGCTCCACCGTTTGGTCAGAATCGGCTCAAATGTCACGAAAATATCGCACTAAAAATCGAAAAAAATCGTAAAAGTACGATATTCATGAGAAATATTTCTTCGATTGTACCCAAAAACGTAGCAAGTCTAAGTTCAGAGATTTCGAAGGTTCTGTCAAATTTTCATCAAGATCGGGTATGCCGTTTGCCCGGTAGAGAGCAAACAAACAGACAGGAAAAAAAAAAAAAAACACCCGATCTAAATTTTTTGGGGGGTCGGTGAAATTGAAGTCTTCGCTTCGCTCATCCAATTACCGAATTCCAAATTTTTCGATTTGACTGTATGGAAAACTAACATTAATGCTTCAACTATGCTATATTTGTTAATAATATAAAAAATATTTGACACACCGTAAACCATGGGAAAACATGTTTTGCTGTTTTGACAGTCTAAATTTGTCATTACAATTTTTATCATATTTCTAAATATCATTAATCGTGAAACACTCGCGTAGGTATAATTGAATTTATGGAAATCAATTCAGAAATGAAAAAATCCATCCCAGGTGGGTATCGAACCCGGGTCTCTCGAACACTCAACCGGTAATCGGGAGACCGGGGTTCGATACCCCGCTAATTGGATGAGCGAAGCGAAGACTTCAATTTCACTAACCCCCAAAAAATTTAGCTCGGGTGTTTTTTGTTTGTTTGTTTGTTTGTTTGTTTTTTGTCTGTTTGTTTGTTTGCCCTCTACCGGGCAAACGGCATATCCGATCTTGATGAAAATTGGAGGGAACCTTCTAAATCTCTGAACTTGGAGGTGTATTGTTTTTGGGTACAATCGAAGAAATATTTCTCATGAATATCGTACTTTTACGATTTTTTTCGATTTTTAGTGCGATATTTTCGTGACATTTGGGCCGATTCTGACCAAACGGGTAGGGCTACAACGTTCATATTTCACATGGACATTAAGGTTATGGTGATGGAGTACCTTTTGAAAGAAAAAAATGAAAAAGTTAACCAGAATCCATAGAAATAAAGCTTTTAATATAAGTTTTTTACGGTAAATAATAACAATTGACAAGGTAACAATAGAATCTTGACAACAATCACCAACAATGCATAGACAGCAAAGCAAAGCACTTGCAAAAGTAAAGATATCCCACGCAAACCAAAAACTTAAAAAAAAACTCATCCATCAACGCGGCGGGACTTTAGCGTTTTCCTAGTAATAAATAACTCCATTTGGTTTCAACACAAGAAGTCCAAGAAATTGGGTTACTCCAACAAGATTAATCGTGGCTGCAATCTTATGTGATCGGCGCAATTAGCTTTGTTGGGATTTCCTTATAACTTGGGGCGCGATCTGAAACTCGTGGAGTAATAATTAAATGTATATCAGATCTTTGGCACAGTTTTCGTACTTCCCATCTCCTTGTTCATTGAATGAGCTTATCACTAGGAAAACGCTCAGTTGGACGCGTTGTTGAGCGAGCACCGGTACGTGCAACATGACCCGAGTACGACATTCCCATAATGCCCACCACACAGTGTAGGCCTAACTGGATATTGACATTGTACACTAAATACTATTCAACTCTTTGCATTGTACTAATTCACGTCATGTCTTCTAAAAGTGTATCTTTGTATCTTCACTGCCGCCTTAATTTTTAACTTCATTTTTTCAAATTATGATTACCATAAGTCTTTGAGGTCTTGACCGATTTAGCTGAAAATTTGGGAAATATGAGAGAATGTTGCCTTATTGACCCTGCAAATTTCATCACGATCGGGACATTTTTTATTTTTATATTATTTTTTTTTTTTATAACCAACAATCGGATTTTGTCAAAAAATTATACAGCAACCGCCTAGGTGGTATGTACATGTGAAAAAATTTCAGGTCGATCAGAGAAACGGTGCGACCTGTATCGAAGCAGTAACAGAAAAAAAAACAGACTTTCGAGCCATAAGAGTCAAGTGGAGACGCTCGCTACGCTCGCTCAATAATGTGTTTATGTATTTTATAGCTTATTAACCTTGTTGCTTGTGGTTCAAATTTTTGTTTATGGTTTTGTTAAAATATAGGGAAATCTTCTCGATAAACCTCGTAGGGACCGCCTTACAAGTGAGGCGTATTAGTGCGTTCTGAAAGTCGTGGAATAATTATATTTCAGACCTTCAGTCCAATATTATTGTACTCCCCCTCTCCATGTTCATTCAATAAGACTTTGTCTTATCATACTAAATATAATGTATTTTGTCGTCTTCATTAACCTCGCTGCTTGTGGATCAGATTTTTAGTATTCTGATTAAATATAGGGTTCTGGGTTATCGTCGCGATGAACATTGAAGGGATACCGTATCGTGGGCGTATTGTTGCGTTCTGAAAGTTGTACGTGAAGTAATGGTATTTCCGACATTTAACTCAATATTCGTACTCCCTCTCTCCCTGTACATTTCATAAGTTTGTCACAATTCATTGCATGTATTTAATCGTAATTCTTTATTAACGTCGTTGCCTGTGGTTTAGGCTTTGAAATATATATATCGGCGCAATAAACCTCTTTGAAAGCAATCACTCAATAACTTGTTATAAAAATTAATCTTATTATTAGATTTAAAACAAGGTGGAGTAATAGAGTTTTAATTATTCATCAACTCAATATTCGTACTACTCTGTTTACCATGGGTAATTTCCATTATTTTTTAGTTGGATGAGCGAAACGAAGACTTCAATTTCACTCACCCCCAAAAAATTTAGCTAGGGTGTTTTTTATTTTTTTTGTTTTATTTTGTCTGTTTATTCGCTCTCTACCGGGCAAACGGCATATGCAATCTTGATGAAAATTTGAGGGGACCTTCGAAATCTCTGAACTTAGAGGTGTATTGTTTTTGGGTACAATCGAAGAAATATTTCTCATGAATATCGTACTTTTACGATTTTTTTTCGATTTTTAGTGCTATATTTTCGTGACATTTGGGCGGATTCTGACCAAACGAGTGGGGCTACAACGTTCATATTTTACATGTACATTAAAGTAATAGTTATGTATTGCTTTTTGAAAGAAAAGTTGAAAAAGTTAGCCAGAATCCTTAGAATAAAGGTTTTAATATGAGTGTTTTTAGGTTTATAAAACAATTAACAAGTAACAATAGAAACTTAACTACAATGCATTCTAAAAGCACTTGAAAAGGAAAAGTGGTCCTACGCAAACTAAAAACTTAAAAAAGGTCATCCATCAACGCTGCGGGACTTAAGCGTTATCCTAGTTATTGGATGAGCGAAGCGAAGACTTCAATTTCATTGACCCACCAAAAAATTTAGCTCGTTTTATTTTTTTTGTATTTTTGTCTGTTTGTTCGCTCTCAACCGGGCAAACGGCTTATGCGATCTTGATGAAAATTGGAGGGGACCTTCGAAATCTTTGAACTTAGACCTGTATTGTTTTAAGGTACAATCAAAGAAATATATTTTCTTAAGAATATCGTACTTTTACGATTTTTTCGATTTTTAGTGCGATATTTTCGTGATATTTGATCCGCGTCCGGGCAAACGGATACTCCGATCTTGATGAAACTTTATTGAAACTTTTAAAATCACTAAATTTAGATATGATATGATTTTTAAGGCAATCGAATAAATATTTCTCATAAATATCTTACTTTTACGACTTTTAGTGTGATATTTTCGTGACATTTGGGCCGATTCTGACCAAACGTGTGGAGCTACAACGTTCATATTTTACATGTTTATTAAGGTAATGGCTATGTATTGCTTTACGAGGAAAAAATTTGAAAAGTTAGCCAGAAATCCATAGAAAAAAGGTTTTAATATGAGTTTTTTGAGGTACATTATAAAATTAACAAGTAACTATAAAAACTTGACAACAATTATCTACAATGCGTTTTATAAAGCAATCTTCGGCCTACAAAATATTTGACATTCTAATTACCCTAGCAATAAGTACTTTATAAAAATTATTCTAATTTAACAAAAATGATTTTGCAAATTGCAATGGAACTTGGAAGGAGTAAAGAGATTCCCCCGCATACTTAAATTTTTTAAAAAAGCCATCCATCAACGCGAGGGACTTAAGCGATTTCCTAGATTATATAAATCTCTTTTTGCGTTTGCCTGCGATTGATATTTATATAAATTTTAAATCTTAAAAAATTATTAAAAATGTCTCGATGAACCTTTCTGCAATTACCCCAAATGGAATGATGTAAATTTACATAAACAGGTGAAGTAATGGTATTTCATGTTTTGGTCAAAATATTGGTTTGCTCTGCAATTAAAACATAATGTTTTGCCTTGAGTAATTTCATTTCACGTAGAGTACTCTTGTTTCAGTAAAGGTTTACTCTGTCAGTAACGTATTTCATAATATCTTAACTTGGAGTGGGAGTACGCATGCCGAGGGAAGAGCAATATATTTCATTACACAAGGAGACCACAAGCTATCCAGAGCGCCCTGCTAAGTCTGCAACTCGCGTAGCGCGCCCCTGCAGATCGCTGTGGCCGCAACACTTTGTACATCAACGTGTGGCAGGCAGTAGGCCTATGCTGCTCAGGCGCGAAATCACAGAGTGGAAGAATGTTTTCAGATTGAGTAATAGCTCGACAAAGATGTCCAGATGAACGCATGTCCAGATGAAAGCATGTCCAGATAGAAGCATGTCCAGATGGATGCATGTCCAGATGGATGCATGTCCAGATAGACGCATGTCCAGTTGAAGCATGTCCAGTTAGCGTCTGTCCAGTTGGATCAGTGTCCAGTTGGATACCTGCCATCCTGGCTGGTCCATGTCTCCCGGGGTCGAGGTCCAGGCATGTCCATGTCTCCCGTGGTCTAGGTCCGGGCTGGTCCATGCCTCCCGTGGTCTCGGTCCGGGCTGGTTCATGCCGTTCGTGGTCTGGGTCCGGGCTGGGCCATGCCTCACGTGGTCTAGGTCCGGGCTGGTCCATGTCTCCCGTGGTCTAGGTCCGGGCTTGTCCATGTCTCCCGTGGTCTGGGTCCGGGCTGGTCCATGTCTCCCGTGGTCTAGGTCCGGGCTTGTCCATGTTTCCCGTGGGCTAGGTCCGGGCTGGTCCATGTCTCCCGTGGTCTAGGTCCGGGCTGGTCCATGTCTCCTGAAGCCTAGGGACGGGTCTGTCCTTACGTCCCATGGGTGTGTGTGTGGCTCGTAGACCAGCATTTGGCGTTTCTCCTGTAGAATGATCAAGCCTCAGAAACGGCCACCCATCCTCCTTCTGACCATGCTCGATGCTGCTTAACCTCCACGCTCGTACTGGTCTCCATCGTATCCATCTGGCTGCCGGCTGCTGACGAGAGCCGATGTAAATCTTTTCCACATATTTTACAGACATTTCATAACCACAGGGGAACCCAGACCTTGTGACAACACTTGGTACGTGTACGAATATTTACCATGGCTATACGTTGCAAATAATTAGTGGCAACTATTGTTTTTTAATATATTAGTTAGTTCACATTTATTTCAACTATAACATCTGCATCATTATCGTCAAGCATTCGTTACAGCATATTAGTAATGTATTCGCATGCCACGCAAGAGTACAGGGTTCGATCCCTTCCAGAACACTTTTTTAGTTTTTTTTCTTTTTACTTAATATTGTATTTTTGTCACGCATGCCGTTACGATTTTCTTAATCTGACCACGTGCTTATAGTATTTTAGCAGTTTACATTGTTGTGTTGTATATTATTTAGTTCACATTTTCTTTAACTATAACTTCTGCATCACCTACATCAAGCAGTCGTCACAGCATATTAGCACTGTATTCGCATACCATTTAAGAGTACTGGGTTCGATCCCTGCCTGAACACCTTTTTATTTGTGTTTTTTTTTACTTAATATTGTATTTTTTTCACGCACTCCATTACGTTTTACTTAATGTGACCACGTGCTTATTGTATTTTAGCAGTTTACATTGTTGTGTTGTATATTATTAGTTCACATTTACTTTAACTATAACTTCTGCATCACTGATGTCAAGCACTCGTCACAGCATATTAGCACTGTATTCGCATGCCACGCAAGAGTACAGGGTTCGATCCCTGCCTGAACCCTTTTTTATTTGTTTTTTTACTTTATTTTGTATTATATACAATATACAACACAACATTATAGAACATACAAAACAACACAACAATGTAAACTGCTAAAATACTATAAGCTCGTGGTCACATTAAGTAAAATGTAACAAGTACGTGACAAAAATACAAAATTAAGTTTAAAAAAAAAAATTAAAAAGTGTTCAGGCAGGGATCGATTCCTGTTCTCTTGCGTGGCATGCGAATACAGTGCTAATATGCTGTGAGGACTGCTTGACATCAGTGATGCAGAAATTATAGTTAAAGTAAATGAGAACTAAATAATAATCAACACAACAATGTAAACTGCACAACACAACAATGTAAACTGCTAAAATACAATAAGCACGTGGTCACATTAAGTAAAACGTAATGGAGTGCGTGAAAAAATACAATATTAAGTAAAAAAAAAACACAAATAAAAAGGTGTTCAGGCAGGGATCGAACCCGTACTCTTGAGTGGCATGCGATGACAGTGCTAATATGCTGTGACGACTGCTTGATGTAGGTGATGCAGAAGTTATAGTTAAAGTAAATGTATTCAATAATATACAACACAACAATGTAAACTGCTAAAATACAATAAGCACGTGGTCACATTAAGTAAAACGTAATGGAGTGCGTGATAAAAATACAATATTAAGTAAAAAAAAACACAAATAAAAAGGTGTTCAGGCAGGGATCGAACCCCGAACTTTTGCGTGGCATGCGAAGACAGTGCTAATATGCTGTAACGACTGCTTGATGTAGGTGATGCAGAAGTTATAGTTAAAGTTAATGTGAACTAAACAAAATACAACACAACAATGTAAACTGCTAAAATACTATAAGCACGTGTTCACATTAAGTAAAACGTAGCGGCATGCGTGACCAAAAAACAAAATTAAATAAGAAAAAAAACAATAAAAAAAGTGTTCAGGCAGGGATCGTACCACGTACTTTTGCGTGGCATGCAAATACAGTGCAAATATGCTGTGACGACTCCTTGACATTGGTGATGCAGAAGTTATAGTTGAAATAAATGTGAAGTAACTAATAAATTAAAAAACAATAGTTGCCACTAATTATTTGCAAAGTAAAGCCATGATGAACATTCATACACGTGCCCAGTGTTGTCACAGGGTCTGGGTTCCCCTGTGGTTATGAAATGTCTGTAAAATATGTGGAAAAGATTTACATCGGCTCTCGTCAGCAGCCGGCAGCCAGATGGATATGATGGAGACCAGTCCGAGCGTGGAGGTTAAGCAGCATCGAGCGTGGTCAGAAGGAGGATGGGTGGCCGTTTCTGAGGCTTGATCTTTCTACAGGAGAGACGCCGACTGCTGGGCTACGAGCCACACACACACCCATGGGATGTAAGGACAGACCCGTCCCTAGGCTTCAGGAGACATGGACCAGCCCGGACCTAAACCACGGGAGACATGGACCAGCCCGGACCTAGACCACGGGAGACATGGACCAGTCCGGACCTAGATCACGGGAGAGACCACTGACAACAGTCCCGGACCCAGACAACGGATACGATGACCATCCCCC
>JAMZAV010010474.1:0-22073 GCA_024449915.1 Sweltsa coloradensis
AAAGAACAGTCTAATGTACTCATTTTTCAATTTGTTGACGTGATAGAAATTCTATTCTAATGTACTCATTGAAAGTTCCTAAATTAATTTCTGAATCATTAAGAAAGTCATTCTTGTACAGAGGAGTATCCTTTTGGAATTCAATTTCTTATGATATTAGAAGCCAATTCTCTGAGCTAGGAATAGTACAATTTAAAAGTAAAATTGAAGCAATGATAATGAATCGAAGAACAAAGAAGAATTGATTTTTACTATTTATTTGTGGGGCATTGTCTCTGTGTTTATGTAATGTTAATTTATCTTCATATGTTCTTATTTATGATTTTGCTGTTCTCTTTGTTTGTTCATTATTGCTTTGATTTTGATGTATTCAATGTATTTTCAATTGATATTTTTCTGCCTAGATTGTCTGGTTGACGCCCACTGGTGGAACTTGCAACTTGAGTTAGGTGTCCTGTACATTGCTGTGATCAGTTTTTGACTTGAACAATATTAAAAAATTATACATCTGATATAATTACATATTAGAGTCAAGATCTTTTTTACTAAATTGTTATCAAGATTTGAACACAAGAATGAAGATTGAACACAAGAATGAAGAATCGCGTTCGGTGGTTTCTTCCGCGAAAGATTGATTACTCCCTGATTTGCTGTTCCTGATTTTTGGCAAACCTCATATTTGTTTGAGTGGGATCGTCTAATAAATCAGTTTTTTTCTTTTCGTTTTTCTTTTTTAATGTTTTTTTTTTCTTTCTTTCTTTTTTCTTTCTTTTTTTTCTTACTTTTTTCCTTTCTTTTTCCTTTTTGAAGTTGGTATAGTTTGATAAATTTATTATACTGTTGTATTTTTTCCGTTCCAATTACTGTACAAAAGATAATATATTATATTCCCCTTGATTTATGATTAGTTACATGGCTACAACCATTTGTGTTGTCAGCAAATACGTACGGATACACTAATTCTCAGTGTAGGGGACTGTAGGGTACATTTTGTTTTGATTGAATAATACAATATTAGCAGATAATTTATGTGTTTGTATTGTGCTAATTACCATCATCCTCACCATCACCATCCACAACATCATTATTACGATAGTGTTTTTACTTTATAATAGAGACGAAATCCAGGTGGCTCCATCACGAATAAAATAATTGATGAAGATAACAAACAATCGCCAAGTCTTCGAACTCATAGGTTTTTCAGTTTTTGTCCGCAGAATAACGAATGGAAAGGATTCTGCTTGTTGTCGCTGGGGACTTTTGGGGATGGGGTATTTGTATTATTCGTAACCCTTGCTTTCAGTGGCCTTGTCTCCTAGTCGAGTGGACTAACCGCATTCCTACCGATCACGTGACCGTCCCCCAACTCAGCGACAGTGACTAAGGAGTTGCTAGCTAGTCCGTAAGACCGAGAGCGCGCCAGCCCCTAGAGTCAAGCCGCAAAACGGCATATTTTGGTTTTTATTTTTTTGCCTTGTCATTTCAACTAATTAGTCGCTGAAACTTGGCCGTACCCAACATATAAGTTCAATACAACTGTGGAAAAAAAATCCGTCCAATTGGATTAAAACGACGGGACGACAGTCGTAAATCCATTGTTTTCACAATACACATTGGTGATTTCTATCAAATTTACAAACAAAACTATTAAATATAGAAAAATAACATTGTGACTAGCTAATAGATATTAAAATTATCTAGAGATTGACATATTTCAATTACATACACAATAGCGTTTAATGGCCTATAAAAATGAGAAAGTGCACAAATCCAAGTCACTTATTTTGCGTAGACACACACCCTTAAATAAATAAAATAAGCTAGGTTAAACACTTTTCTCAAGATTTACCGTCCTACGAGTACTCGTCCAATGGAAAAGCTCAAGGGAATGGACGCAAGCTCATTACCACCCTGCACAGCAGTCTTAAAGGAAAAGATCAAGAGGACGAACTACATTGCCAGCATATGGACTCCTGCGACACCACCTGTCTCTCCAGAAGATAACGGCTGGTTGTTAGATGATGAGAAATACAAACCAAGATGGTTCCTTGGTGATCAGACTCCGTCGTCTTTTGACGAGATTATACAATGTGACCTGCAAGAAGAGGGCATCGATGAAGATGATGACTTAGAAGATTTCGGAATCGTACAGTGATATTGAGTGTGATGATTGATTGTGGGTTTTGATGTTTGCTTTTCTTGCTTGTTGATGTTGATGTTGATGTTTGATGTTGCTTGGTTTTGATGCTGTCTATGCCCAAAACTATTTATATGTTGTAATGTTCAATTTTTTTGTAGGTTATAAACGTATTTGTATCTTTAAGAACATATTATTATAGATTAGGTCGGAGGCGTACTAACGTAAATAGGCGTAGTAATATATGTTATCTTGTATCATTATAAAATTGTTTGATTGTATTATCCCACTGTGATTTAAAAGGCTGAATCCGCATAGGATCGTAATTTACGCACATCGTCTTTTGATGAGATTGCGTTAGATTGTGATTGTGATGTGATATTTGAACAAATGGCTTCAATAAGGACGATTACTTAAATGTTTCGGAAGATAACAGTGATAATGAATGTGATGATTGATTGTGGGTTTCTTGCTTGTTGATGTTGCTTGGTTTTGATGCTGTCTATGCCAAAATTATTTATTTGTATAAAACACTGTGATTTAAAAGGCTGAATCCGCATAGGATCGTAATTTACGCGCCGCACACAGTATTTTGATGAGATTGCGTTAGATTGTGACTGTGATTTGATATTTGAACAAATGGCTTCAATGAGGACGATTATTATTATTATTATTATTATTATTATTATTATTATTATTATTATTATTATTATTATTATTATTATTATTATTATTATTATTATTATTATTATTATTATTTATTCAACAAATTCAAAACTTTACAAACACACATACATATATGTAACACACCATATACAGCACAGGTAAACCAAGAGCACATAACATGGTAGATGACATATACACACCTATATTAGCAGAGTACAGATATTTATTAAGCAAGCTAAAAAGAGCTAGTTAGCTCTATGGCAGAATGGCTTAGCTTGCTTTCTAAACAATAAAAACTACAATACACTAGGTTTAAATCTTAATGAATGATTATGAAAATTCGAGATACAATAAAAACAAAATTACATTTAAATTTAGATGAATGAGATGAGAACATTGTGAGAGTCCAATCATGTCCAGTCAGAGCCAAGAGAATGCTAGGTCATAAGCCAAGTTGTAAGATAGTTGCAAATACACAAGAGTTGAAAGAAAAACTAAATTGATTGAAGACAGTCAGAGTATATACATTGACATAACTGAGAATGTGAAACAGAGTATATTAATTATTGTGCGCAATTATTGTGAGTGAATGTCTCGAAAATGAAGCTAAGGTATTAAAATTTTTGATTTACGTAGATGCAACAATCTCAAACAGTAATCACCATGTTAGGAGAGCATCGGTTATTTAAAACGTGCTTTGACTAAAGTTTTGAATTTTGGGACTGATGAGGCTCTTTCAGGCGCTGGTAATGTGTTCCAGAGACTAACTACTCTGTAAAAGAAACCACATTGATAAGCAGATGTTCTTGCAAAAGGGGGGGATAGGGTTACACCCTCGTTTCTCTGGACACTTCGGAAGATTACAGTGATAATGAATGTGATTAAGGTTTTGATGTCTACATTTAATTAATAATTAATACTAATACTACTACTACTACTAATAATAAATAAATACATTTTCTAATACTCAATTATTGTAGCTTATAAACGCTAATTGCGTACCAATGTAAATGAATGATTCTTAATTATTATATCTTGTATCATGATTATAATATTGTTGTATATATGTTCAGTTCTATGTCTGGTAAGGCTGAATCCGTAAAGGATAATGCAAGATCATGTAAACAAATGCTGTTCGGTATCGCGGGTGAAATAACTCATACCGGAGGACCAGAGTACTACTACTCACTAAAATTAAAATATATTGTAAGACTGGTTCAATCACTGGATTAATGAAGTTGTAATTAAATATAATTTACCACAGGGTGATACACTGAATAAAACTAAGTTAGAAAGCGAATAAACTAATTACTAATTACAAATTACTAACGCACTGTTAGAATAGAATCGCGAGTGCTGAGCAGTTGGCTGTAGCAAGCCGCCGTAACTCAAGGTCCATGCTCGAGATGGAGAGACACTGCACTGGCCACCCTCGCTTGGGGTGAAAAACCTGTCGGCTGGCGTCTACCAGTAAGTAGGTCAACTTGACCGCTAAACTGGGCAGGGCGCTCGTTCTCTTGAGGTCTTCACAAACTAGGAGGGGTGGTACATTCAAAAGAGAGTTAGTTTGATGCACGAACATTCTCCCGCGTGAAAAGGAATTGAATGCCTTTTGAAATATCGGTTTGATGTTGCACTACATAAACACATAAGCATAAGCAAAATACAATTAAAAAAAAACATATGAACATTAGCACAATACACAAGGGGTGCCGAATATCTGGCGAATGTTACTCGGGAAACGGGCCACAGTTTGTGGATGGGTCGGCGATAGGTGCCAGAGCCGGATCTCACAGTCGCCACTCGCACTCGTCCATCAGTACCAGGGTGGACCTCCTTGACCACGGCGGTCTTCCATTGAAGAGGGGGGCTATCTTCCTTTGACCAGTACCACTGTGCCTGGCACCAGGTCATGATGAGGAGTCGTCCCACTTGGATCGCTGATGGAGTCCATGGAGGTAATCTGTCGACCATCGGTGCCACAGCTGCTGTGTCGCTCTCTGGATGAGCTGCCAACAATCCAGCCTGTTGATCCTGATGTCAGACAGATCAGGGTCGGGAAGGGATGTAAGCGGTTCCCCGATAAGGAAGTGCCGGAGACAGAAATGTAATAGCAGAGGGATCGTCACTTGTAAGAGGGTGACAACGGCGAGAATTAAGGATGGCTTCTACTTGGCAACAACATAGTACACATTTCCTCAAAGGTGAAGAGACTGTTTCCTACAATTCGGCGTAAGTGATGCTTCATTGATTTAACCGCGGCTTCCCACAATCCTCCGAAATGTGGAGCCCCAGGAGGAATGAAATGCCATGTGCAACTTTCCGCTGCTGTATAGGTGTTCACGTGAGCTTGATGATCTTGATTGCCAAGCAGTTGGTAAAGTTTCTTTAGTTGACGATTTGCGCCGACGAAGTTTGTCCCATTGTCACTGTAGACATGAGCACTGATTCCTTGGCGGCTGACAAACCTTCGGAACGCCGCGAGAAATGCATCAGTACTCAGGCTAACTGACGAGTTCCAGATGGATTGCCTTGGTGAGAGCAAACGAACACCCGATGTAAGCCTTCACGGCGGTTCTACTCCGGGGAGTACCCAATTTCAGTTGGATGGGGCCTGCATAGTCCACGCCTGCATTGAGGAAGGGACGAGCAGGTTGCACCCATGAGCTGGTAACACGCCCATTTGTTGTTGTTAGCTTAAAACAGGAAATGCACTTGTGGATGACACTCTTCACCGTACGACGTACGCTGGGTATCCAGAAGTGTTGTCGCAGGGAGGAGATTAGAAGTTGCTGATTTGCGTGCAGCAGGCGCTGATGTTCTGCTACTATGATCAGCTTAGTTAAGTGATGTCGAGGAGGCAAGATCATGGGGTACTTGTTGTCGTAGGAGAGGTTGGCATGGTGCAAGCGACTGCCTACGCGGAGTATTTGGTGTTGGTCAAGGAATGGGTTTAAATTCTTGAGTGTACCTTTTGGAGGCAATGGGGTCGAAGTGGCAATACACTTGAGCTCTGTTGCGTAACATGCCTGCTGTACAGCTCGTATGCATGTTTCTAGCGCCTGCCGTAACTCCTTACAGGATAGCGATGACAGCTGTCTGGATTGCGGAGGTTTACGGCAGTTGTTCACAAAGCGTGAGCAGTATGCAACTACTCGTTGACAAGTCGCCAGTTTGGAGAATCTCTCAACGAACTCTTCTGGCACTGATTGTGACAGCAGGACAGAAACCTTGCCATGGGCTTTGCTGTCGTTTTCGGTCTGAATCAACTCTTGCTGTGCTGTAATAGGAGCTCAGGACACGAATTCATTTGGCCAAGAGTCAGAGTGTTGTAACCATTTAGGTCCATTCCACCAAATTGTTAGATCATGTAGTTCCCTTGGATGTACTCCCCGGGAGATATGATCAGCAGGGTTGTCCTGGGATCTGACATGACGCCATTCGTTTGTTGCCGTAGCTTCTTGAATTTCGGCCACACGATTGGCAACGAACGTCTTCCATCTCGTAGGGCTTGCTGTTAACCAGGCGAGAACAACCGTAGAGTCAGTCCATAGGTATCTGTTTGCTGACACTGATGTGAAGAGATGCAATCACCTTCGTCAAGAGTCGGGCTAGCAGCAATGCGCCACATAGCTCCAACCGCGGAATGGATTGTTTCTTGAGCGGTGCTACCTTAGACTTTGAACAAAGTAACTTTGTGGTGACTTGACCGACCTCATTTGTTGAACGAAGATAGACACAGGCTCCGTACGCTTGTTCAGAAGACATCGCAGAAACCATGGAGTTGTATATCTGCCGGAAGACCATGGGCTAACACCAATCTGTCGATACTGATTAGGTTGAGCATTGGGAGAGAGTCCTGGATAGTATGCCATTGTTGCATTAACGTTTCAGGAAGGCTGTCGTCCCAACCAAGGTTTTCTTGCCATAAGGCTTGTAAGAAGATTTTACATAGGATAACCCACTGGCTGACTAGGCCCAATGGGTCGAACAGCGATGCGATGGTGGCGAGAACCTGCCGGTTGCTACGGGACACCCCATTGGAATTGTGGAACTGACTTGTGCTGTTCACAATCTGTAAACTGGTCGGAGCCTGGGTGCCACAGTAGACCTAACGTTTTGACGTGATCTTCGTTGTCAAACTGCAGAGGAAGCTGTGATTCGCGCCACTCTTCTGGGATTGCCTTCAAGAGAGCGGGGTGATGCGCACACCACTTCCGAAGGGGAAAATCCACCATTGTTGAGAAGATCTATCATTTGGTCTTGAAGTTCAAGCACCTCGTCGATGGTGTCACCTCCAGAGAGGACGTCGTCTATATACATGTCGCGCTTCACGATTTCTGCCGCCTTGGGGAATCGTCTGCCATCGTCTGCCAGTTGATGGAGACACCTGGTTGCTTGAACGGGGCTGAGGCGGTAACATAGGTGAGTGTCGTGAGCTGAAAACTCTCGAGGGGTACCATCTGCGTTTTCTTCCCCAGAGGATACGTTGCAGATCGTAGTCAGCAGGGTTCATCTGAATTTGCCGGTACATCTTTGAAATGTCTGCCGTAAAAACAAACTGATGCAACCGAAACCTAAGAACAATGCTCATGAGGTCTTGTTGGATTGTAGGGCCAACCAGGAGCATGTCATTTAGCGATGTGCCGTTGCTGGTTTTGGCTGAAGCATCAAATACTACTCTCATCTTTGTAGTAGTACTTGATTCCTTGATGACCGGTGATGTGGTAAATAGTAGCAAGGTGCTGAAGGTTTATCTAGGGCCCTGACTGCCTTCATATGACCGAGATCCTCATACTCACTCATGAATAGACTGTACTGCGTATCAAGGTGAGTATCACGAGTAAGACGACTCTCGATTTGGTTTAATCTAGTACGGGATGTACAGTATGATGCACCAAGCATTGCCGGGTCTTGCTTGAGAGGTAGACGGACGACAAAGCGACCTGTTGCGTCTCTGGTAGTGTTTTCAATGAAATGAGTCTCACAACCGCCGTTTCGTCATTGGTTCAAACTGGGTGGGTCATTTCTTCAACTTCCCAGAAGCGTTTAAGCAAGTCGTCGTTACGTAGGAAGAACGTGCGGGTGCTGGGCGTGGTGTGGACTCTTCTACCTGCGCTTGCTGAATGCGGCCCGATAGAATCCACCCTAACTTAGTGTTTTGGAGCATAGGGTAGTTTCCAGGTCTCGATCTTTGCTGAGGAAGCAGTAGGTCGAAGAAAATCTCAGCTCCGATGAGAAGGTCAATCTTGCCAGGTTGGTCGAAAGTTGGATCCGCAAGGGTGATATCCGATGGTAGACCCCATGCATCAGGCTGGTGTGTTGCCCGTTATTCGAGGCAATACCGAACAACTAATGGTGGCGTGGTAATCACCAACCGTAGATTGGACCTCAAGAGTGACACAATATTTAGTTTCAGATGTAGAATCATTAATACCATGAATGGGAAACTGACTGTGGTGCTTTTCAAGCACAGAAGCTGTGCCAATGACTCGGACACAAAGTGGGATTGTGATGCCGAGTCAAGCAGCGCTCGACCATGTGTGTAGTTGGCCATGGTTGTCACGCACCCGTACGAGGACAGTGGACAGAAGAATCTGCACGTGTGGCTGTACCTTCAAGGAACAATAATTGTTCGTTCCCTGGCCGTGAGGTGTAGCCGTTGGTCCAGTTCCATCATCAGTCGACAAGGATTGTCGATGATTGGTCGTTCCCGTTCCCACCTGCCCTCCAAAATGCAGAAGCGCAACTGTCCTTTAGCACAGCTTCTGCAAATTGAGGCTTGGCACGTGTCACTACATTGTCTGTCTTGGAGACAGTTGCGGTACAAATTCTGCTGCTTTACAAAGTCAGAGCGTTGTTTAAGATGAAGGTTAATGAACTTAAAACATTTATAAATGCGGTGACTTGTCCCTTTACAGTAGCCACATGGGGGTGCCGTGGTAGAGACGAAACTCGATTTTGTTGGCTTTTGTTCCCTTTGGATAGCCTGGGTACTCCCGCTAGGCTTTGGTTTGTTTCCTGAGGAGATCACCTCCAGTGATTGGCACCGTTGTTCTACAAAAGAACATAGCGATTCCAAACTAGGCAGCTCTCTGCTTGTATAATGTATATCTTGCCTCCCACTGTTTGCGAGAGGATATATCCAACTTGTCTAACAGGAGTTGGGACAACAATATCTCGTGCAATGGGGTTTGAAGTTGCAAAGCTTGTACAGCGTTCAGGTTGCTCTTGAGCTGGTTAATGAGCAAGCGTAACTCACTAGCTGACTCCTTATTAACCATTGGTAGATGTAACAGCTGTTCCTTTACGTGCTGGCTGGCAATGAGACGTTCATTGTGGTACCGTTCAACCAACATGTCCCAAGCAACTGTAAAATTAGCTTCACATACCGGCAGAGATTTAATAAGGGCATGAGCTTCGCCTGACATAGATGACAGCAGGTAATGAAACTTCTGGACGCTTGATATGCCAGTGTTATTAATTACTAGACTTATAAATATGTCTTTAAAAT
The DNA here is from genome assembly GCA_024449915.1 of Sweltsa coloradensis. NCBI lineage: Eukaryota > Metazoa > Arthropoda > Insecta > Plecoptera > Chloroperlidae > Sweltsa > Sweltsa coloradensis. Next base: position 9,318 of record JAMZAV010010474.1, read on the forward strand.
GGATCCACTGTCTAGAATCACCACTGAAGGTAGGCAAGTTTATAGTCGGCAGCTTAATGTGCATGCTTTGGTCTGCCGAATCATGACTGCAACATGAGTTGCCAGTACGCTGTACAGTGACTGAAGGCAATGCTGGTTCCAGGATCGAAGTCATTCGTGCATGGACAGCATGGTAGGCCTCTTCGATTGAATCTCGATCATCTGAGTGATCATCTTCATCGTTGATTTCCAAAGCCTGCTGTACCTCGTTATAGTCGTCCCATACCTTTAAGAGCTGGTCAAGCCGAGAACGAATTAGATTAGTATCCGAAGTCGTCTCAAACTTGTCAACATACTTGGTGAGGCGGGAGACCGTACTCTTTGCAAGTCTTCTCTTTTTAATTAATACCTTTTTTTGTTCTACGTCCATTGTGTTAACTATGAAATGCCAAGAGAAGACAAGGAATAGATAGAGAAAGGAGTGAAAGACCTACCGATCCCCCCAAGTGCACAAAGTGAGGGCGATTTTATGGCGAGTGTAACTCGCCATCATTTGAGTGATGGCCCTAAGCGGCGATGCGTTACGGCCCGTTTTTGGGTTGGCCAGGCCCCATAACTTTGCCAAAAAGCAACGCCCCGCTTAGGGCCATAAGGGGCCCCCACTGTAGCAAAACCACAGTTTCAAAAAATACTGGCTGCTTTTGGACAAGGGGCCCGTTAGGGCCATAGCCGGCGATACACAGTTTGCCATCATTTTTCGCGCTTATGGTCCACAGGCGGGCCCTGTAGCAAACCGACGTTGCTTCATTTTTTCCACGGGGATGCTTATGCCCGGCGGTGAAAATTTTTTCGGGAACACTAGCCCACTTAGGAGCCGAGGAAGTCACGCACACAAAGAAAATAAAAAATGAAAAAAGTTTAAAATTATATTTTTTTTTCAATCGTGCTGATTTAAATTTTTTGTAACGGTGTAAGTAACAAATTCAAGTTAATAAGAGAGAGTTTAGAATAGATAAATTTTTCGCCCATCGCCGTACTGAACCCCAACCTGCTGCCCGGATCGGGAAAAGCGACCGCTACCCCACCGGACATGAGGGGAGCCGCCAGCTGCCTTTATGAAGTTACCCAGCGTGTATGCATTGTGGAAGTCTTGTTAAATTTTCGTACCTTTTTTAAGGGAAACTAAAAAATCCCACTCGGTTTTTCATCAAACAAAAAGTTTTAATAATATATGTTTCAAATTGGTTTTTTTAAGATAGGCCTCTTTTTTTCATATTTTAAATTGACCAAAAGAATCAAGCCATATATCTAAAGGGTATGAATTAAATTGCGGAAAGGATTAGGAGCTCAGTTTGGATTTGATTTATTTTTAAATTTCCCAGTCACCACGGGCAGACGGCAGACAGAAAAGTAATCGCTAAATTTAAGCCTCTCTCCATTTTTGTATAGGCCTACACCAAAATTCCCTATTGGCCTTTTTTTTTTTGAAAACCCTAAAACAAAAAAAAGATAAAATTTAAAAGATCTCTGTATTTTCAAAACTTACTATTTTTTATTTTTGGGTTTTTAATAGAAACTAGTAAGCCTTATTAGGCCAGAGGATTACAGATAAATTAATTATTATACCCCGGGGAAACCCCTGCTCAAAAATTTTTTGGTTTTGAAGGCTGATTTTTGTTTCTATTACTTGGAAAAATTTTTCGTTAATATCTTGCACTATATAAATATTCTTCCCACCTTTCGTCCCGGGTGGAAGAAAAAATGAAATGAAATTTTCCCAAAGTAGTCATTTTTTAAAAAGAGATGGTTACAAATGAAAAAAATTCCTTTAAACCCAAAAAAATTACAAGCAGGAAAATTATTAGTCTGGGATAAACGATCAAATTTTTAGTAACGTCATAGGGATGGTCGTATGCTCAACCAAAAAAAAAATAACAAATAGTTTTGGCAATGTCATAAATTATGATCATATTATTGATAAAATAAGATTTAGGAAAATTTTAAAAATTTAATTAAGCCCATTATTTTCGTAGTATAAAACTAAATAGCATATTATTTATTTTTTAAGAATAATTTCTTTTAAAGAGATTTTTCGTTTTTCTTCCTCGCGTCAGTAGGTATGTAAATTTTCACTAGAAAAGGCAAGTGCAAAGGCATATTCAGATACAGACGCATTTTCGACGCGGGTTAATTTGCAATTTCAATGAAAAAAGACCGTATTTATAAAAATGTTTTTAAAAAAATTTAAAAAATTTTTCGATTGCATGCAATAATCAAAAAATTTTTTTTGGAAACCCTACGTGGGTATTCGGTATCGGAATGATAATAATAATTATTATCATATATTAAATATTTCAAAAAATAAAATTTTAAAAAAACTAAAAAAGATATACCTTGAATGTGGGGCGTCAATATTTCCCTTAAAACGACGAAGAAGAGCGGAATGATTAGCGTAATTAGCGTAGTTTAAAGATACTAAAAATGATTTTTTACCTCGAATATGAGAGCGTCAAATTCCCTTTAAAAACGACGAAAAAGAGCGAGAAGTTAGCGTAACAGATAAATTGACAATAACATTATTCCTTTTAATCCATCATAAATGGTTATATACTCCATTAGATTCCCCTCGGTTTTTTTTGCTTTTGGGCCATGGCGGGCCGCCCACTGTTGCCGCCTGTCGGTTTTTGCTTAGGGGATAGGCGGGCCGTACTGTTCGCCGCCTGTCGGTTTTTGGCTTTTGGGCCATAGGGGGCCGAAAAGTTCGCCACCCTGTCGGGTTGTGTGTTATGGCCCATGGCGGCCACAACGCAAAAAAATTTTTACAGCGACGACTTCGGAAGTGGCTTAGGGGATAGGCGGGCCGCCTACTGTCGCCAAGTCGGCTGGTGTTATGGGCCAAAAGGCGGCCCATCAAAGCAAAACTTTGCCATCACTTTTCCGCGATGGCCCATAAGCGCAACATTTTTGTGTTACTTGGGCACAGGGGGTGGGTGGCTGGGGGCGCGAAGTTGAACGTCAACCCTGGTCGGGTTGCTGCCCAAAGATTCGTAGCTCCCCCCCTCCGCGGGTGGTGGAATGCGCCTGCGCGCAGCTCCTTGGGGGCAGCAGCGGTGAATGGCGGTCCTTTTCGCTTCACGCGAGCTAATAGGCCGTTGTTGCACGAAAAAACGTACCTTGCGCGCGTACCGAGTTTGGCCAAAAAGTTCGCAAACAACAAAAAAAATAATTTGACTTAAAAAAAAATTCCCCTATCCCGGCCCGGCGACCAAAAATGTTCGGTAAAACGGGGGAAATTACTAAAACTGGAGGACCAGTGATTACACTCACTAAAATTAACAATATTGTAAGACTGGAAACACGGTTAATGAAGTGTAATTAAAAATAATTTTTCCACAGGGTGTACACTAATAAAAAATAAGTTTGAAAGCGAATAAACTAATTATAAATTACAAATTACAACGCCCCTGTTAGAAAGATCCGAGGGTGACAGTTTTCTGAGCAAACCGCCGTAACTCAAGGGCCATGCTCGAGATGGAGAGACACTGCACTGGCCCCCCTCCCCTTTGGGGGGGGGAAAAACCCGTCGGTGGCGTTACCAGTAAGTAGGTCAACGACCGTAAACTGGGAGGCGTCGTTTTTCTTGAGGTCTTCACAAATAGGAGGGGGGGTACTTCAAAAAAAGAGTTAGTTTTAGCAGGGAAAAAATGCTTACGACTATTCATTTTTTTTATAAAAATACAATACTTATTTGCCTTAACATACTCTTTACCATTATAGTGTAATCAAAATCAAAAGAATGCAATGTTTTTAAAGAGTGCACCTCCCCGAAAAAAAAATTTAATGCTGTATGAATAAAAGCTTATGGAAGAAAAGTTGTTTTGGTGCCACAAAAACAGATCGATAGGAGTTAAAATTTAAATTTAGGTAAAAAGCTTTTTGAATGTTCATGATCATCAAAATCGTGACGAATACCGTTCAATAGGATATATCACAACAAATTTAAAATATGCACCGGATTTTCTGATGGGAATTTGGACAAAATCAGGGGGGGGTGGGTGGAATCTGCAGGGCAAAAAGTCCAGACAAGACCAAAATGTTATAAATTGCAATGGTTTAGCACATTCCAAAAAAAAATGGCAAAATAACCATTAGTCACAAAACAAATTAAAATGCTTTTTGAATGAGGGGGGAGGCCGTCGCGTCTGAAAGTTTAACGCCTCTGGCAAATAATATTCGTATTTCTGATAACATTCTCTATACAAATCTATTTATTCTTTCCGTATACATGTTTAGGGGCATTTGGAGGGTAAACGCCCGAAAGCAGCCCGTCTGGTGAGTGATTTTCATCTTTTAGATACCTTTTGCAATAAAATTAACCTTTTGACAACCATGTACCTAATGAGGGAAAATTATACCTTTTTGGACCCATTTTGGGGGTGTTTGCAAGGCACAATGCCCCAAAATATACAAACATATATTCTTGTTCTCGCACAAATCTGATGAAAACCGCGCTAATGAAGTAAGTATTGAGTAGTGTGGCTCGTTGGTCTTGTGGTTAGCGTATCTGCTTCCAATGCAGAAGGTCCAGGGTTCGATTTCCGCTAAGCAGAAGTTTTTTAACTTCTCATTTGGACTTAAGTCCATCAGTTCTTGTCTTAGGAGTTTGTAAACGGTGACTTTGGAGCCGTCCTAGCAACGAAGCACATAATAAATTTCAGAGTTGTTCTGAATCGGCCTGTTGATTCTGGCGTTGATTCGCGGGGTTTTCGCACTGTCCATACCACTGATTGCTTTATTTCCTATTAAAAACTGATCTTTGGTTGGTTATCGCTCACTCGTCGATTGCGTCGGGGCCTGCAGGGTTGGCTTGCTCGCTTTGATTTAAAGTCCCCCACTGAAAATCAGTTATATAACTGAGTGGGTAGACTCTAAATAAAAATTTATTTATTTATTTAAACAAAAATACAGTTTTTTTGAATACTCAGTTTTGGGAGAAAAGGGGGGGGGGGGGGGGGTGTTTGCAAGGCACAATGCCTCAAAATATACAAACATATATTCTTGTTCTCGCACAAATGTGATGAAAACCGCGCTTATGAAGTAAGTATTAGAACAAAAATACAGTTTTTTTTGAAAACTCATGTTTTGGGGAATGGAGGCGGGGGGATGTTTTGCGGGTAAACTCCCAAATGCAGCCCGTTCTTACGAGTAAAATTATTTTTTCTGGTACCCTAAACTATAAAATGCCGTTGGGTTTCCCAGCCATGTACCTTATGAGGGGAAATTTTGACCTTTTGGGGCCCACTTGGGGCCCCCGTCGGGCGGGTCAACCCCCAACGAGCCCGGGATTTACTAGCGGTTATTTCATATATTTACTTTACGTGGAATTGGCGTTGAGACCTGCATGTACCTTATGGGGGAGACTCGGCCTCTTTTAGCCCCTTTTTTGGGCCCTCTGGGGCCAAACGCCCCAACGGGGGACGAGTAAGACGCGCATTTTGAAAAGACTCTTTTTGGGTCCTATTCCAATGGCAAAAAAAATGTACCTTAGGGGGGAGATTTTATGTGCGACCCTTTTGGGACATGACGGAATCCCGTTTACCCCCTTTCGTAGAATAGAATAAAAATAGAATAGAAATTTATTTTGGTTCAAATTTTTTCATCTTGATGACAAAATTTATATGTATTTCCCTTTTTGTGGCCAGACTAAGGGGTTTGGCCCAACTTACAAAAAATAATTTTGTATACTTAATTCTAGAGGTTTTGACATTTTTTTTTCCTTTAATTTTATGGCCTAGTAGTTTGGCCCAGTTTTTTTAGACATAGGTGTAATATATGTTTTAAAAAAGGGGGAAAAAGCTTTAAATCCCGCCCCGTTTTTGGAGAGCGGGAATTGGGGCATTTAGCTGCCATGTTATGAGGATTTTTTGTTTTCGTGACAAAATATACAAAGTGAATAATTTTTTTAAAATTTAAAATTAAATTAAATAAATAATTTTACTTATTTTTTTTTTTTTTTTTGAATCGTAATTTTAAAAAAAGGAAAAAAAACGTAAATTTCGATTTCATGGGAAAAAATTATTTGATTTCGCTCAAATTTACAAGAATATATTAATTCATTAAATTAAGGTTCTGTGAAAAATTCATTACAATAGGATAAAGCATGTAGGTGTTATAAGTCAAAGACTTGTTTAAAAAAGAAAAAACATGTAAAATTTCGATTTTCATGAGAAATAATTGACGATTGCGCTCAAATTTCACACGAATATCTTAATTCATAAAATAAAGGTTTTGTGAAAAAATCATCAAAATAGAATTAAGCATGTAGGTGTTATAAGTCGAAGAAATATTTTAAAAATTGAAAAAAATCGTAAAATGGCGATTTTCATGAGAAATAATTTTCCGATTGCGCTCAAAAACGTGGCAGTTTTAAGTTCAGAGATTTCGAAGGCCTCCATAAAATTTCATCGCAATCTGAGTATCGGTTTAGCCGGAATCGTGTTAACAAACAGACAAAAATACAGAAAGAAAGAAAGAAAGAAAAAAAACATTCCGGATTTTTTTCTCCAGTGTACTGAAATGGAATCTTCGCTTCGCTCGCTACGCTCATCCAATAAGGTATATAAGTTAAACTAGGAAAACGCTAAAGTCCCGCCGCGTTGATGGTTGAGCTTTTTGAAGTTTTTAGTTTGCGTGGGATATCTTTACTTTTACAAGTGCTTTGTTTTGTTGCCTACGCATTGAAGGTGATTGTTGTCAAGCTTCTATTGTTTCTTGTCAATTGGTATTATTTATCGTAAAAAACTTATATTAAAAGCTTTATTTCTATGGATTCTGGCTACCTTTTTCAACTTTTTTTCTTTCAAAGGTACTCCATCACCATACCCTTAATGTCCATTTTATAATATGAACGTTGTAGCCCCACCCGTTTGGTCAGAATTGGCTTAAACGCCACGAAAATATCGCACAAAAAATCAAAAAACTTATATTAAAAGCTTTATTTCTATAGTTTCTGGCTAACTTTTTTAAACTTTTTCTTTCCAAAGGTACTACATCACCATAACCTTATGTACATGTTAATATGAACGTTGTAGCCCCTCCCGTTTGGTCAGAATCGGCCCAAATGGCACGAAATATCGCACAAAAAAATCGAAAAAAATCGTAAAAGTACGATATTCATGAGAAATTTTTCTTCGATTGTACCCAAAAACGTAGCAAGTCTAAGTTCAGAGATTTCGAAGGTCCTGTCAAATTTTCATCAAGATCGATATGCCGTTTGCCCGGTAGAGAGCGAAAAACAGACAGAAATAACAAAAAAAACAAAAAAAAACAAACAAACAAAAAAAAAAAAACACCCGAGCAAAATTTTTTTGGGGGGTCGGTGAAATTGAAGTCTTCGCTTCACTCGCTTCGCTCGCTACGCTCATCCAATGAATATATATCTATCTAATTGTAGACTATTTATATATTACTTTGTACAATTATTTAGTAACACAATATTTTGCTTAAAGGCATTAAATCACAATGGATGAAGTATTTTTTTAATACAAGAAGGTGTACAAAAAATAAGAATGCCGGACATTTTGGCAACCTTGAATGAGGCCTATACCCTATACAACGGTTTGTTTTGACGCGCGCCTGGGGGATGTGACGCGGGTGGATGGACCTGCTGAGCTGACCGAGCCGGCCGGGCGGGTAGACGTACACTCGGTTAGAACATGTGTTTTTTATTTAGTAAGGGGGTTGACTTCTGTGTGGATGGAGTGTTCGCAGATTTGTTTTTAGCACAGTGACAGCTCAACAAGTGTTTTATGTACTAATTTAATTAATGTGATAGTGAATAGCATTACAAGGTTTGTCGAGATATGTGAAGAGTACGGATGGCTCAGTGACTTCGTTAACAACATGCCTATATAGTTGAAGTGTGGATTTTGTCTTCTTTTAGGTTCTAGTAGTTTTTAAATTTAGTGATTTGTTGGTCATACAAAGAGACGGCAAACATACCGAATAATTATTAGTTTTAAAAAATAATTACAGTGACTACAGTTACAAACCCTAGTTGGAAGTGTTTGGGTTTTGTCTACTTTTAGGTTCTAAGTTGTTTTTAAGTTCGTGATAAATGAGTCATACAAAGAGACGGCAAACATACTGAATAATTCTTGGTTTTATAAATAATTAATGTGTGACGCGTGAGTGTTTTAAATGTGGATGTATGGACAACAAAATCAAAATCAGTTTTATGATACAGAAATGTGGTTTTCATATAATTCCGTGGGTTAAAATCGTGTTACAAATGTATACACTGTTCTAATCCTTACAATGATAAAGAAATCATTAAAGTCGAATCACTTTTAGTCAAAGAGTCCACAGTACTCCCGTATGCGACTTGAAATCCTTTAGATATATCGTTGTTCTTTACACGTGGAGAGTAACAAAAACTGTTGCCTAGCAGTGTTGAGAGAATGAATGTTAATAATATGCTCGAACCCATCATGGATAGTAATACAATCGAAATTAGCACGCAAATTTTTGATTTTTTCCGATTCGTGACAATAAGCACTCTGTGTCGGTATCCATTGATGTACATTCATTACAACTACACCATTTAAGATCACCTTTCCTGCCACTAAACTGTTTTATCCAGGCTTCTTTTTCTTTATTTTTCTTTAGATTTTTCCTCTGTTCACTTTCTGTGTATGAAGGCTCGAAAATGAAGGGAGCTAATCCTAACACCCTGTACATAGAACAAACACTTTTCAACTGACCCGTCCTGTGCCCGATGGTATTGAATGGGCGGGCAGTGAGCGGCCGCATTTACTCGAGTCGATCGGTAGCGAAGCTCTGTAGCCATCCAGCTACGTCACGGGTGGTGACGTCACGCACCATACAATTTCCACAATATTGGTCGTACCTTGTTTAAATATTGACCGATTTAATTCATTTTTTTTTCTAAATTCTTAAAATAAATTTAGGTTTAACATAAGTAAGCAACAAGTCAATGTGATAGTATGGCTTTAATATTAAAATCTAAAGACGTAGTGTTTCTAGGTTACGGTACCGTGCTCATTTAGAAATCTGCAAGTCTTTTTGTTTAATGTTTGAAGAATTTGATGCCTTTACATTTTTTGGAAGTTTATTATAAATTTGAATTTTTATGTATTCTGAATTCAATTGTCCCTTTTTCGTTTTGAAATGGTTTTGTTCAAGTTCGGTGTTGTGTCGAGTCATGTGTTGGTGTGTCTGGCTTCGCGTTTGAATGGTGTGTATCCTGTTCCTAATGGAGAGTGCTGCTTCATATATATACAAACTGTAGAGGGAGAATATCTTTAGTTGTGTGAAGATGGGTTTGCAAGATGTTTTAGGGTTTGCCTTTACTATTACTCTGACTGCTCTTTTTTGAATTTTGAAGATCTGTTGCGATGATGGTGAGGTCCGCCATAGGGTTATTCCATAACTTAAGTGCGATTTGAAGTATGAGTTGTAGACGATTTTTGCTGTTTTTATGTTCGATATATTTCTGATCTGTCTGATTGCGAAGCATGCCGAGTTGAGTTTCTTTGCAAGGTTTTCAATGTGTGGATTCCATGTCAGATTTTTGTCTATTATAAGTCCTAGAAATTGTGTGCTTTTTGAGTTTTGTATCTTTGAGTTAGTGTGTTTGTTTGTTAATTCTCCTATCTGTTCGGATTTTTTTTCCTTTTTTGTCGAGTTAAAGTGAATTAAAGTAGTTTTTGTTTCGTTTAATATTAATTTGTTTGCTAGGAGCCACTTTGTAGCTTTTTCCAATAGGCTATTTGCACAAATTCTGTAAGCGTATTTTTTCGATAGCCACTAACACCCTAAAGAACACAAAAAAAAATTGGATCTCTACATTTATTAGTTTGGCCGTAATATTGTTTTTAGTTGTCTTTGTCGAATTAGCGTTTTGAAACGCACCTGATCGCGCGCCATTTTCGTGACGTCACCGGCCATGTAGGCTACCAGCGGACGCATTGGGATAACACGCGCAGGGGCCCTGCTTTCGCGGCAATCAGCAATGAATATCGAATTATAAGTATTGTGTTGTTCCTTTGTGCACTAGCACTTGTGTAGCTACGCTAAATAAGCTGTATTTAAGTGTTCCCAAAGATTTGAGGCGTAAATTGACATGTAACATAGTAATGATAATAGGGAATGTTGTGTTTGCCAAATGCCAATACGAACTTTTAAATTGTAGGCCGAGCTATATGCCCGGCCTATAGGTCAATAATCTCGGGGGTTTCGCACGGGGAAAAATTGTTTTTTACACATTATATTCGTTTTAATTAGAGGTGGCATTGTATTATGATAAGTCACTAATTTATCTTACTATATAAGTTACATAAATATGTATTCTTGTATGCATTACCCTTCTTGGCGTCGAATAGCCAGCCTACATAAAAGTGAAAATTCTGATCGCTAACCTCACGGTGGTAAATTAACATGGGTTGTGGTTGCCAAAACTATTATGCTAATTACTAATGTCCGTGAACCTTTAAAATCATTTTCTAATCTATAAAAGTGCAAAATTAACTTTTTATTGTAGGCCGAGCTATATGTCCGGCCTATTAGGCCTAAAATCTCACGGGGATGCACGGGAAAACATATTTTTTTGGTACGCTATATTCGTTATTAATTATTGGTGGCATTGTATTATGATAAATTACTCATGTGTCTTAGGTATAAATTACGTGCAAAATTAACTTTTAATTGTAGGCCGAGCTATATGCCCGGCCTATAGGCGTACAATCTCGGGGGTTATGCACGGGAAAACGTAATTTTTTGGTACGTTATATTCGTTTTTAATTAGTGGTGGCATTGTTTTATGATAAATTACTCATGTGTAAATTACGTGCAAAATTAACTTTTAATTGTAGGCCGAGCTTTATGCCGAGATTGTACGCCTATAGGCCAAAGGCGTACAATCTCGGGGGTTATGCACGGGAAAACGTATTATTTGGTACGTTATATTCGTTAGTAATTAGTGGTGGCATTGTATCATGATAAATTACTCATTGTGTCTTATTGTATAAATTACATGAATATATTTTCTTGTATACATTGCCCTTCTAGGCGTCAAATAGCCAAACCTATACTTGAAAATCCTGGCCTAGATAGCTGTTCTTACGGGGGTTTCGCGCACGGAGGTTTTGCGGGAAAGTTAATTTGGGTAGGTTTGTACGTTATCATCGAATGGCAGTGAAGTATGGTTAATTACTCATTTACCTATTAGAATCAGAGATTTCTGGTTAATTATTATTATTAGCCTCTGCCTTCCTTAAATCCATTCTGTCAGGTAGGCCTGCGTATTGGATTTGCGCGTCAACCAAGCAAGTCCACTGCCTCTACGACCTACGTGCCTCTTACATGGCGGGTGACGTCACGACCAATCAGAGCGCGTTATCAGTTGCCACGGCGGCATTTGAAAATTACGCATTTTCAAACACAGTTTTCTTATTGAAAACATTTTTTTCAAACGTTCAAACCAATTTTTTTGTGTTTAGAATTAAAAGAACATCAGGAAACACCCATTAATTTGCATTTTTGAACTTCTTGCATATACCCCATTCTAGTTCTGCTGATTCTTTAAGTGAAAGGATTTTTGTTTCTGTGGAGAGGATGCTTGTGTCATCAGCAAATATTTCAATTAACTCTATGATGTTTGGCAAGTCGTTTATGTAGATAATAAATAGGAGTGGTCCTAAAATCGAGCCTATATATATATAATATGTGTTTCATGAGAACATCTTGAGCGTTGTCTCCCCAAAAATGATTAATGAATTTTTCTTTGAAATCTTCAAAGGAATCAAACTCATTTCCCAGCATCCATGGTATGCATTGACCCTTCAAGCATTGTAGAGTGAACGCCAACCTCCTGTTGTTATTTACCGAATAGTTCTTGAATCGGCTTTCTTACAAGTTCAGAAATTCAATGGGATGAATACCTCAATCTCCCATGAATATTATGCCCTCTCTGAGTAGTTGGTCTCCTACACCGCTATCGTTTGCATAAACTGTAGTTCCCGTAACGCCTGTTACCCCTTGAGTTTCCAAATCTTGAATCTTTTTTTTATTGATTAGAATAGAATTTTCCAACTGCATTGTATTGGTTAGAATAGTATTTTCCAGACCATTGCAAGTTTCTTGAAAGTTTTTATCATCTAATTCTCGCTTTTCTTCTACTTTTGAAATTTATTTTTGTACTTCCTCTAATTTCTTGCCATTATCATCAATCATGACATGGATATCCCTTATCAATTCCATAGCACCCCCTACTTTGACTTCTATGTCCTCAACATCTTCAGTTACTTTTAGCTGCACATCTATGATTTTTTTTCTAACGTGTAGAAAAGTCTGTCATATTTATCTTCTAATCCATTTTGGATGACATCCATTCGTTTATTTACCTTATCGATTTAATGTTTAACATTCTCTAGTTTCTCGTCCATAATCTTACCCACTTCATTTTTCAAGCTATTTTCCATGGTACCCATTTTATTTTCCAAGCTACTTAGTTTAGTCTCCAAGAAATTCATTAAAAAACTTATTTCTGGACTTAACTCCAAACTGTCCTCCGTTGAAATGCTGGTCACCTCGGTTGCCATGTGCATATCTAAAACACTATCCATCTGTCCCAACTCTGTCCTCCCTACATCTTGAGAAACATTTTGCAACCCTAGCTCTATTTCATCAATAGAAACACCTTCAATTGGACTAGCCATTATCTCAAAGCCTAGGTTTATTTGTAGCCAAGTTGTGGCC
>JAMZAV010010475.1:0-18009 GCA_024449915.1 Sweltsa coloradensis
GCCCAGGAATAACAATTCAATGCGTCGTGATCGAATTCGTGAATCGGTTGAACATGATTGCATCTAGTTCCACAACGACCATCTTTTAACAGCTGTGTGTGAGATGGCTGGATCGTATGCGCACGCGCAGGCTGTGTGTGAGATGGCTGGATCGTATGCGCACGCGCAGGCGCGCGACGCACACTGACCTCTATATGCTCAGTGGGTGGCACTGACGCTTACCGGCGATGCGCCCGACGCACACTGACCACTGAACTCTATATGCTCAGTAGACTGATGCACACTGCTCGAAAGTCGAGATATATCGCCGATCTATCTTCTTTGCACTCACTCGTAAGGCATGCCTACAAATGTATGCGAGTACATTTAAAAAAGTGCGGCGCGGCGTCTGTAATTATTTTTATGTTTTATTTACGTATTTAAAACTTTATTTTATTTATTTATTTATTTATTTTTTTTTTTTTGGCGGCTCGGTTAACACGGAACATCGGATAAGAGGAGATCGGATAAGAGAGATCTTACTGTATTTTATTGCATTAAGAATAACTTAAGAATAACTTTATTCAACTTGATGTGCACATGGTACATGCATAACTCATTCATTCATAAGTAATAAAAATAAGAACAAAAGGGAAATGGAAAAAGCTGGGTGTCATGAGCTTGGAAACTATATATTAGCATTATTTCCAAGTGCACTGCCCACCTCATTCCTTTACATCTTTGCTACATTTTGTGCGGGAAATTTAAAATATATTTCCGGAAATTTTCCGGAAAGATAAACTCGGAAAATTTCCGGAAATATTTCCATTTCCGGAAAATTTCCCGTGGAAATATTTCCCATTTACATCCCTAGTCAGACCCAACTTAAACCTTGATGCACCTACCTGATGCAGATCGGATTCCATGAGCGCGATGATGACCTGGTCGCTGTGTTTCATGCGCGCGATGCCTCCGTACCGGTTGATGCTCTGCGACGCGTGGAAGCTCAGGTCGAAGGACTTGACGGTCGGCTCGGTGTACAGGAGACGCGCGATCATGAAGCGGTACCACGTCTCGCACAGATCCTCAACCTCCTTGAACGCGTCCTCGTCACCAGTCACAATCTGAAGGTCACAATTCACAATAGAAATCATATCAATTCACGATCATCATATCACATTAATAGGGTAACACTCCCGTATATGTAATTGATTAAATATGAAAATCAATCCAATAACCTACCAAATCCATCAAAGCCGCATATATCAAATTGGAGTCTAGGACCTACTACTGGCAATCAGGAGAAATGGTTAGGTTCAATAACCGGCTTAATGATGGATTTTGTAATTTCTGGATTGATTTCCATAAAATCACATAATGTGACAGGTCGGCTTGCGAAGAAAGAAAGTTGCCAGACTAACCTTCATGATAAACTCGAGCTCGGTTTCCGAGGCGAAGATGCCGGACTGTAGTTTGGCCTTGATGTCGTTCTGCCAGGCCGTCCAGTGGACGTTGAACTCTGTCATGGACAGACCGCCGTATATCCTGTACTCGGGCATGTTGCGTAGCGCCCGGTCCGCGGCCTTGAAGCCCTGGCTGCCTGAGTTGGAGTGCAGACGCAGTAGACCCAGCACGGAGTTGATGCGGCCCTAGACATTGTTTGTAGAAGGGCTTAAAACGCATTTCAGAGTTACTGTTTGAACAAAGCAGCCGATCTGTTTGCCTTTCTTGCAGGTCAGAGTTAAATTTGCATTTACGTTTTTGTGGTTTAGGTTTAGATAACATTGTATAAATAATTCACAGCACAATTCGTTGACTAATCACTTATCACCACTGTTGCACCATACTACCCTCACCACTATAGTGAAACCTCTATGCATCGTTTTTCAGGGGAGTACTTGAAAAAAACTATGGATCCGGAAAAACTATGGATCAAATAGAAAATAACAATAAAGCTTATTATGGGAGTGTATAAAAAACACTATAGATGCAGGAAAATAGTAGTTTGAGAAACTATGGATAGAGGTTTCACTGCAGTCGCTATGGTCAGCTTTTTCACACGTCCATACCATACGAAATCTGAGAAATAACTAAAAACAAATAGTCGTTGCTTGTGCGCTCTGTTGTTGTGCTATCGCATTCGTCAATCTTGACGGTTCGTTTTCCAGCCCAGTGTACTATACACACTAAAAACATCATACTGCGAGGCATGGCATTCACGTGCAGCACTGAAGAGTCAATGTTTGTGAGATGTCTAAGACTTAGAGGCTACGTTCGCCGCTACTTGCGCCGCTACTTGCGCGGGCTGTAATAAGAAACCTAAACTACCCGAATTTAAACAAGACAATACCCTAGAGTATACTCAAAGCTAGAGTGGCGGGCGGCAACATGCATCAAATAATATTTTCTTTGAAATACTGCGAGGACCGCGGCCCGCAAAAAATCAACTCTTACCTCTTACGTAATTTAATTGGTAAATTTATGTTTTTCTAAGATTTTTTCAATAATTTTGTTTTTCCAAAATACTGGACATTTCACTACTTTTCAGAATTCCTGGAGGACATATTTTCAAGTCGAAAAAAGAGGACATGTCCGGGAAATCCCGGACATCTGGTAACCCTACATAGGCCTAAGCATCGTCAAGTTTTTTATAGATAATAACAGGATACACTGAGTTACTTTTTACAGCCATGCCTATTTGTACTTGTTACTTTTATTTTTTCTCGATTTGGTTAGTCGGGGAAACACTCCCGTAAAGTAATGACATTATAATTAATGTTTGGTGGTCAGTTCAAAGGCAACAGTTTTTTGTTGCAGTAGGCCTACAGATCCAACCATTCAGATGTATTATGCAACTACAATTAAGAGGTTAAAATGTACCTGTCCTGATGGTCTAGTGGTAAAGATGCCTGCCTGGAATGCAGGAGATCCGCGGTTCGATTCCCGGTTGGGGCGGCCTTTTTAATTTCTGAATTGTAGTAAATAGTACTTTTATTTTATTTACAGTGTCCTTAACAAAGTTAAATTATAAACTGAAATATATTTCTATTTTCTACCATCATCACGGGTAGGCCCTATTTTCACAATTTGTTTTCTTGCGATCGTCCATATTAAAAAAAAAAAATTCAATAATGTAGGCCTAACTTCTCAATTTTCTTTTAAATATAATCAGGTTTGAGACTTTTTTTATACGGCATCATTCCTGCATGGACAGGCGCATTATCAATAAACTTTGTGTTTCAAGTAGGGATGACTTCGGGTACCCGGAAACCGGTTCAAAACCGGTTCCATTACGATCCGGTTCCCTTTTTTTCGAATGCTGTCTGTACAATACTGCTGGAAGAGGCATGCCCACCCGACACGCGCACGACCCACCTTTTCGTCATTGCCTGGCCTGTTGTCTGCTAATGTTCGTAGGCTGACCGGTTGACGGAAGTGAGCGGCACTTTTCCGCGGCTGGCCGTATCATTACGAAGAGCAGATCAAGGCTAGCACCAGACACATCAAGATCCCTTCTACTGCTGCTTCACAATGATTCACACAAAAACAAGGCCGAGATAATGTAGCGGCAATTAATTGATTCAAGATAACTCTCCTTAATCTGTGATCTGTGTACATAATAAATTGATAAATAAATAGTCCTAATTTACCACTTGCACTCTCAGTCAATAAATGAATCACCCAATCATCCCAAAAATGCAAAAAATGAGGCAGCTAGGCGATGCTGCAGTCGGTAGTTGCCACCCTGCAGAGGTTGTCATACACGTATTTTCAAGAACAGCCATGCAGTTCAACCTCAAATGAATGGAAAACCACTTCAGTAAGTGTCAGATAAATTATAAATATATGTTTTATCTAAACAAAATTTAAATATTAAGGAACCGGTTCCGAACTGGATCCGGCGAGGGTGGATCCGGTTCCGGATTTTTCGCCCCGAAGTCATCCCTAGTTTAAAGTTAATAGTGTAAGCTCACCTGTAGAACGAGGTCGGTGACTGTCTGCCAGTAGTCCTGCTCCGCCCCGAAGTCATCCCTAGTTTAAAGTTAATAGTGTAAGCTCACCTGTAGAACGAGGTCGGTGACTGTCTGCCAGTAGTCCTGCTCCGCCCCGAAGTCATCCCAAGTTTAAAGTTAATAGTGTAAGCTCACCTGTAGAACGAGGTCGGTGACTGTCTGCCAGTAGTCCTGCTCCGCCCCGAAGTCATCCCTAGTTTAAAGCTAATAATAGTGTAAGCTCACCTGTAGAACGAGGTCGGTGACTGTCTGCCAGTAGTCCTGCTCCGCCCCGATGCCGGATTCAAGCGCCGCCTCGCCATAGTCGCCGGCCAACATGGCAGCCGCCCGCCGGTCGGAGCGGAAGAAGTGGAACCGGATCCACTCGAGGAGCTGCGGTAGAACCACGTCGCCTGGACGGTGCGACCAGAGGTTAGTTCGGGCGGGTGATAACGCAAGTAAGGCCTAGTGCCCTAGTGTGCTGGTTGTGTTTTTTAAATAAATCTTAAATGCAAAAGCAAATTAGGCTTTTTTACGTGGGCAACTAGGCTTACTGTAGACTATATTAATGACTAGCCTAAGGCCCTAAATAGGTAATTATTGTTAACTACTGTCAATAAACCTGATATGATGATGATGGATGATTGATTACACCGTATCGTACCAAATATATTATTTTTTAATTTTGGTCTCAAAATCCCTCATCGGCCTAAATGCGAGCAGCATTGGTATTTTTACGCGCCAATTTCAAACACCCAAGTTACAGTGCCGTGTGACAAGGAAATACATATAGTTCACTGCTTCTGTCTGGCGCTGCGCCAACAATACGGCAGGCACGGAGGACGCGACGCTATCTCCAGGCCCACCGACGAGTGAAGTATGATGCAGAACAGATGACTGGGCGATAAGAACCGGTCCGCGTAGATATAGTGCTACATCATCACGAGCTCCACGTTAATAGGCCGCGGGAAAAACGTTGGCAAAAGCTCCGCGGAAATAGACCGCCAGAATAACGGCTTTAAATATTCCTTTTTTAAATTTTGATGAACAAAGTTAGGGGGTCGGCCTATATTCAGTGCCGGCCTATATTCGGCACAATAGGGCCTACAATTGTCATTGAGATAGGTAGGCTATCATATATATTTTTTTAAGTAGGCCTACATGGGCCTCATTTAGACTTAGACCTCTACAGAGTCTAACGGCAATACCTAGGCCTACATCATTAGGCCTACACTTAGGCCTAATACCTTACCTCAATTCTTCTAATTTTTATTGTAATAGGCAGACACTAAATACGTAAATAGGGTCACAAAGTTTGAAAGTGAATCACCAAAAGACAGGGTGTTTTTGATTTAAATGAAAATGATTTATTTAATGAAAATCATTGATCAAATGTACGTAGGCCTACTTTTTATTCATTTTGATCAAGAAACACACGAGTTCTAACTGATTTAGACAAAGTTTACCATAAAATAATTTTTCAATTAGATTTTCTAAAATGCTTGTGAAAGTATTTGATCCGCTCACCAACTTGACAAGTCACAAGACAAGAAAAATCGAAAAAATCTGTGAAATCAAATAAATCATTATTTTTTTATTTTTTTTATAATTAATAATAATAATCAAAACTCAATTCCAGCATCGTCAGGTTGAGTGGTGTTCTTCACACCGATATCCAGGGCACGAAACAATCATTTGCCGAGATTGCCTGGCTCAGCGTTTCTTCATCATCAACATCTTCACCGTCATCTTGATCATTAATCATTAATAATAATAAATCATCATTAATAAAATAAAAAAATCACACACCCTGCCAAAAGATTTATTGGAGCATATTATGAAGGGTAGCCTAGGAGAGGCAAGGGGAATTGACGAACTTGATTGCTGTAGGGCTAGGACTATTGCTCAAACTTACCAGGGGTGACTTCCACATAGAGGATTTCGCAAAGATGCCACAAGAACTCGACGTTGTAGAAAACTGAAACGAGCTTCAAACAAGTTTCCTTGTCCTCTCCTTTAGAAACAGATGCTTCCGCCTGAAGGTCTTCCAGGCACGCCTCGATTATTGACCTGTGCGGAAAAAATAAATATTTAGGGCCCCCGACCTGGGCTAAGTCTTAGGCGGATATCGATTATGGATGGCATGTTGAAATAGCAATTTAGAGCATCTATTGTCCTCTCTTCAAAAACCACTTGTAAATATGTTAATTAGGCCTTTAAGTGTTTGTTGTTGTCAGTTATTATTGTGTGCATGAAAAAGAGGTTACGTAATATGAAATGATGAAAGTGAGACCATGCCTCAGTTGACTAGAGGTGCACTTTAAAGGAACATCCATGCATAGGCCTGGGCAAACAGATTAGTGGAAGAATGATGAACGAAAACCATTTTGCTGATGGTACAAATTAAAGCTTAGACCTATAACACAATTATCCTTTCAACATTTTTGACCAATTTTTCTGCAGGCACTTTGGAATTTGGATAATAGTGATTTGTGTCTACCCCAACTACAACCGTCTCAGAAATCTTTCACTCTCAAGTCTCAATACTAGGGCCTGTGTTTTTCCCGTATTCACCCGGCCTCTGGAGGCCTGCCCTGATATACTTGCTCCAATGAAAGAATGCAGATGCTTGGTAGTGGTGGGGGTAGAATGAATGCGCGGTATAGGAAGAATGTCGCCTTTGTGTATGAAAGAGAAATATTTTTTACCAACACAAGCAAAAATTATCTGTGCTTAATCACAGAGTTCCTCCGTGTGCAAGATCCACGCTGAGCTAGCGTGAATAGAAATGATAAAGTTGTTATGTTGGGAAAACAATTTCGAGCCACCTGCATTCTTTTGTTGGGGCCACTAGGGGTAAGTGGGGTAGGCCTAAATAAGAACACTTTTTGAACTTTTCATCTTTGACTTAATGTAAAAAGTTGTACAATTGATTTTTTTATGATTTTTTTGCTGTACGTTATTCTTTGCACTGTTGTTAGTGTAGGTAGAGAATAACTTGTACATGTCATTTTCCTGAAATCATGTATGTACTAGGAAAAAAATAAAATGTAAAAAGTGGTATTGTTCCTATTTACCCCATCATTTTGGGGTAAATGGGAACAGACAACATTGTAGCTTATTGGTGTGAGGTAAAACAAAGTGGGGTAAATAGGAACAGACATATCTGATGCCTGATTCCAATTTAAAAAAAAATAAGTCAAAATGTTAAAAACTGTCGATCCTATGTAAGAAAACAATATCAGATTATATTAAAACCGGAGCGGAGTGCCACATTTGTAGCAAAAAAATATTCTTAGTTGAATCGGTTATAAGAGAAACAACACAAGTCACCAAAATGGCGAAATGGATCCTTGGCAAAAAAAAATCTGCTTATGTGAACGCATCTTTTGGTTGAGGAACAACACTAGTCACATCAACATTTCGAATAGCAAAGGGTGACAGAAGATCTTGTTTACTTGAGAAACAACACAAGTCACACAAATCAACAATCACAAAATATTACGTCCAAAGCCCAGATGCACAGTCGCAAATTATTTGGAGGTTGCTATGACATGAACAAGCACATTTTTTAAGATTTCATAACATTTTGATGTAATTTTAGGGTGAAATAAAGAATATCTGCATCAAACAGAAGATTAAAACATTCATTTAATAGAGAAAAACACAAGTTTTCACATTGTTGACCTTATTATTGACGAAGGTATACATACAAAATTCATTATACACACATAAATTAATTAGTTTTAACCTAGGTAATTGTTACATCAGACAAAAAGTTTTTTGGAAAAAGTTGAAAGTTGACAACGTAGGAGGTTTTTGTTGATCATCTTAGAACTTGTTTTTTTGACTTGTGTTGTTTCTCTTATAACCGATTCAGTTGTTCTTGTGACAATAGAATTAATTTAGTGTTTATTATCAACCTCGCAAATAAGTAAGTGGAAAAATTGGGAAGGGGTGAATGAATTTAACTTTTCTAATCAAATTTTATCAACGGTGGGAATATGGGGTAAATAGGAACGCACAAAGGAACGTAATCAATCTTATGGGAATCTTGTGAATATAATGCACAGAGGTGATATTTTCCCGTGTCAGAAAAAATTGAGGAAACAGCAGAAAAATTGTCTAAATGGCAATTTTCACAACACCTGGTCAACCACAATGGTCAAATAATAGAGATGGCTATGAAGATCGAGAAATGTTACTATTTACCCCATAAATATAACCCACAGGTTAACTGTGTTGTTCCTTTTTACCCCACTTGTTCCTAATTACCCCCAATTGGAAGTGGTGTAGGGTAAATGGGAACAGGGGCTTAACAGCCATGATGGACTAAGATAAGCAAATACAAACAAATTGTAAAACAATGTTCATAGTTCTGGGGAACTTTTTATGTCAAAATATTTTTTTAGTGTAGGCCCTACTCTTTGAACATAATTTGTTTTCTAAAGTTTTTTTGACTGAAACTTACATCAACTTTTTAGTGTAGGGTAGGTTTTACAAAATCAGAAAACTAATAAATTAACATCAGAATAAGCTGATTTTTTGATATGTTGTTGAGAAAATATAAAGGTTGCATGGAATATTTTTTGAATTTTTTTAAATAGGTCATATGGGGTAGATTTTAAGGCAGTTCCTATTTACCCCATGTTCCCATTTACCCCACTTACCCCTATAGTAAGCCGTACCATACGTATTACGTACCTGTACTGACGGCTAAGTTTAGTTAATTCCAGTCGTACTTCAACGTCATCTTCACTTGACGCTGCGCATAACTTCTGGCCAGCGAGAAACGCTTGGTTGGATTCGTTTATGAGTTTGCGAGTAATGGGATGAAATAATATTACACTCCAGCGCAGTTGATGGATTTGTGGTGGGCCTTCAAGAAGACCGCTCGGCACATCTTCAGAAGCATGAGTGAGGTTTTGAGAAGCGTAAGCCACAAGTCTATTGCCAGACAGCCATTTAGCTGTTAAGTTGGCATGCTTACAATTCACATCAGGAATTCCCTAAACACAAAGACCTGGTTTAGAGTAGGGAAGATAGCTAACAGGGTAGATCTATAGGATTGGGCCAGGCCCTAGTTCTAGGCCTGGCCGACTCAATGAGCTAGGGTCTAGTCTATACCTATCATTCGGCCATATGTTCATTGCCAATGCCAAGATTGCATGGAACGAGGGCCAAGAGCAATCATGGTATAACTTAGGCCTAGGCCTAGCTCTAGATTGGTTGGCACTCTTTCATGTTGGTAGCCCTAGCCCCCAACTTTTTAACACTGTGATATTAGAGGAAAAGCCTAGGTTAGGGGGGTGAGGGGGGGGCGCAAAGCACATATGTTTTCATAGAATAATTTATAATGATAATACGCTCTTTGTGCCCCCTCCCCCCCTCCCCCAACCTAGGCTTTTCCCCTGATATCACAGTGTTAAAAAGTTGGGGGCTACCAACCCAAAAAGTACACCAACCGAAAGAGTAGTAGGCTAGGCCTAGTGTGCCGATTGGTTGTTGCCCTAGGCGTAGCCAAATAAAATGATTGTGTGACAAGACTAGAAAGCTCTATAGTAAGCCTAGGTCTTACTAGGCCTAAACCCTAGTAGCAGTAGGCCTATCAGGGCTGCTCATCGAGCTTATATTGGGGCTGCTAGGCTCTGGCTTCCTAGTTCCCCGGGTACTCCTGTACTTGGCGGGTCCCAACTTTTATACACTAACGGAAAGGATTTCGGGTGCGCTCTTTTCGAAAATATCCTAGAACTAGCGCAGCGCACTGTAGCCAGCGGAAAGTTCGGCTAACCTAACGAAAGTAGTTTTGTAACGGAAAGGATTTCGGGTGCGTATGTTTTCATTGAAAAAAAAAATGTTGGGACCCTCCAACTACAGGAGTGCCGTTCCCCGTACCTGCACTGCAATCATGTAACTTTGCCTAGATATCGATCGTTAGCCTGAACGATCGTTCGCCCGAACGATCGAAAGCTTTACGGGCGATCATGTACTAACGATCGTTCGAGGTCTCGATCGTTTACTAGTATCGTTAGACTTTCGCAGTGCACCACACACTCGGCCGTGGCGAGCCCCGTTACAAGAAGTAAATGTCCACGAAATAACAATTCTTACACAAAAGCCGGGTCCAAGACTGTTTTAATAATTATTTTATTGTAGCACGCATTCATATTGACGATCAAAACATATTAAAAAATGTGTTTATATACTTCAACTAACTGTGTATAAGTAGGCAGCTAGCGGGGCGAGACCCACCCGGCCGGCGTGGCCTTGTGGTAAGCATTTAGCCTTCTGCACGGAGGGTTGGGGTTCGATCCCCGTTTGATCCAACTTTTTTATATTTTCACACCTACATATTATTTTTGAGGGGTGTTAAATAGGAAATAAAAATGAGGTGATTTTATTTTATCTTGGAAATTTGTTTATGTTTCACGCTAATAATAAGTTTTGAAAAGCACGCGATTCGCATTTTGAATGTTACTTCAATTTAAATAATTCAGAGCGAGTTCCAGTTTAAATGGAGTTTTTTTTTTTACACAAAATACATTAATTTTATTCTAAACAACACTATTTGCTAGCTCTGACTTCCCTTGAAAACATTAAACAATTCAATTTGAACCATGTAAATGCACTTCTAATGGTTTAATCTTTCCATCAAGGCCCTTGGACGAAATATGAGTCAATAGCATATTATCATTTAAAAACGGGATTCATTAATAAAAACAAATTTAATAAATATTGTATCCATATTTGCATGAAAACGTGTGCTAAAAGATTACTCTGAGGGCTTTTTACAGCTATTTTTCACATCGTTCGCGTTCTCACCTAGGTCCGAGGCGAGTGAGAACGCGGACGACCATTTCAATCGTTAACAAGTTACATGATCGCTCCGAACGATTTTGATCGACAACGCTCGCGTTCTCGACCCAAAATTATCGAAAGCGAGTTACATGATTGCAGTGCTGGCCAAGGGGCCTTGGTCAGTCTTAACCTAAAAATATTTTTTCAACACCACAACGGCTGCCGTATGACTGCAAAGTGCGAACCCATATCAAAATTACAAAATTAGATCATTTTTAATATAACTTACATATGTTTTAATTTCGCTCATTTTAAACTATGAGTAATAATGATTATCAAAATATAAACATAAATAGGCGTCCAAACGTGAGATGTGAACCGCCAAACGCACTGCCTACTATCAGTAACGAACCGAACCAAAGAAACCACAGCCCTTAAATGCCGTCACCTTATAAGCGCGCAATTTGAAGTTATGCATGATATAATTGGATGAGCGAAGCGAAGACTTCAATTTCACTGACCCCCCAAAAAATTTAGCTCGGGTGTTTTTTTTTTTTTTTTTTTTTTTTTCCGTCTGTTTGTTCGCTCGATTCCGGGCAAACGGCTTATGCGATCTTGATGAAAATTGTAGGGGACCTTCGTTTTCTCTGAACTTAGAGGTGTATTGTTTTTGGGTAAAATCGAAGAAATATTTCTCATTAATATCGTACTTTTACGATTTTTTTCGATTTTTAGTGCGATATTTTCGTGACATTTTGGCCGATTCTGACCAAACGGGTAGGGCTATTTGTATTTGTATTTTATTAGCAGCTGTGGATTACATGTGATGCCGTAACTAGTACGTGTATCGTAACATAAGCATTGTCAGAATTGTTTGTATATACATGGCATAGGCCTAATTTACAATTACAAACTACTTTACTAATACAAGATAGATTATTTACTAATAATTACATCATTATACATTTACATATATAGGCCTACATCATATATACATCACTCGTCGAGTGAGAAGCCTCGCTACACATAGCCTACAGAACAGTAAGTAGTAGTCATGCTTCCTTAAAATCACTTATATTATACAGACATTTTTCTATAAGGTAGCATCTCAGTTTTCTTTTAAACATGATCATGTTTGCTTCACTTTTTATTTCCTCAGGTAAATAATTGAATAGTATTTTTCCTGCATGGATTGGGGCTTTGTCAATGACTTTTAATTTAGTTGATGGTAAGTGAAGGTTGTTCCTGTTTCGAGTGTTGTACTGGTGGGTATCGGAGTTCTTTACAAAGGTATCAAAGTGGTGTTCACGCACAAAGACTATAGTGTAATATATGTATTTGGAAGGGACGGTAAGGATCTCTAGCGATTTAAAATATTGTTTACACGATTGAGTTGGTTTTAGGTTTAGTATATACCGTATTGCCCTCTTTTGAAGCCTGAATATCTTTAGAGTATTTATTTTGGTGCTGTTCCCCCAAATCACTATGCCATAATTGATATACGACTCAACTAAAGCATAATATGCTGATTTAAGCTGCTACAACGTTCACATGTCACATTGACATTAAGGTTATGGTGATGTAGTACATTTTGAAAGAAAAAGTTGAAATAGTTAGCCAAAATCCATACAAATAAAGGTTATAATATAAGTTTTTCAATTTTTAGTGCGATATTTTCGTCACACTTGGGCCGATTCTGACCAAACGGGTAAGGCTACAACGTTCAGATTTCATATGGACATTAAGATTATGGTGATGTAGTACCTTTTGAAAGAAAAAGTTGAAAAAGTTAGCCAGAATCCACAGAAATAAAGGTTTAAATATGAGTTTTTTTTGGGTTTATAATACCAATTAACAAGTAACAATAGAAACTTGACAACAATCACCTTCAATGCATTCAAAAAGCACTTGCAAAGGAAAAGTGCAAACAAACGCAAAAAACGCAAACAAAAAACTTACAAAAAACGCTCATCCATCAACGCGGCGGGACTTTAGCGTTTTCCTAGTATTAGGAAAACGCTTTTTTTGGTATTGGTTCTCTCTCCTACTATTGACGGTAGTCGGTGGTGGGTTTATTCTTCCTTCCTTCCTTCTTAGCATCCATCATCATATTCATATTATTCATATTTTCCCTTTTCTTGTTTACTTCCCATCTTACTTCTTGCCTTATTTCATATTTCCTTTTGTTTTGCGTCTTCCGTTCTTATGTGTGTACTTCATCACACTCATGGATGAGTCACAGAGATCTTGACCAGTGCTTCCCTCTTCTCTCTCCCTTTATTTCCCTCTCTCTTACTAATCTAAACCAGGTGAGCCTTAGGCAGTAGCTTTAGTGACTTTTTAAATACTTTTATATTCTTTTCACCCGCTACCCCCTCTGTCAGGCCATCCATCCACTCCACCACCATTCTGGCCAAGAACGAGTTCCTTCCTACATCAGTAGCCCATGTCCCTCTCTCATATTTCCACATGATCCCATTTCCCTCTTGCTAGATAGTTAGCCTTCCTTAAAAGGCAATTCATCTCTCCCCATCCTTCATGGTCTCTAGTCACCATGTACATTTTTTCCTAGTCTGTCCATCCTTCTACTATCCTCAAGCTCTTCCCATCCTAGATCCCTTACCATTCTGGAGACACTTTCATTCTTCCTTTACTACTCCATATATTTTCCATTTACTATTTCCTCCTTCCAAGTATTTCCCTTTCTAAGTACCCTTCTTGCAGCTCTTTTCTGTATTGCCTCTATCTCATCTACTTCCCCCTTCCTATACGGGTCCCATGTAGCTCCAGCATATTCGACCACTGGCCTCACAAGAGTTTTGTATGCGTGTCCTTTTAGTTCACTACTTGCCCCTTTTAGTGTCCGCATAACAAAATTAAGGCACCTAAAACCCTTCTTAGAAACCTCCTTGACGTGCTCCTCCCAGCTGAGCTTATACATACTGCAGCCATACCTACTTCAAAATTTTTTTTCCCACCTTTTCCAGTACTTTCCCCATGAGTGAGTACCCTTCCCCTAAGCCTCGGACTATCCTCCTTCTTGTGAATCTTACCCATTTACATTTATCAATGTTAAGGCTCATCTCATTGCCCATTACCCATTCCTCCAGTATAGTCAAGTCCTGTTTCAGGTCCATTACATCCCTATTGTTCCTTATGATTCTGTCAAGCGGCGTCGGGGCAGGGGGGTAGCTTGCCCCCCCTGAGCTTACAGAGTGGGGGCGAAAGTATCTTCTCGCCCCCCCTAGAAAAATTACAAATTAACCAAAATAAGTGCGTTTTTTGTTTTGATTCATCTGTTATCTTTTCTTTTTTTCGTTCAGCAAAGCCCCTTAACTAAAAACCACTTCAAAAATACGTATTTTTAAAAAAATTGCCTGCGGCGCTATTGTGTGGGTGGGTGTCAAAATAATACAATTACAAAGATTGATTAGTGTAACAAGATTTGCACTTTCTTGTAAAAATGGAAAGTATCTCAGAAATGTCAGTCAGATATATCACACACATAACAAAAACTTGTAGAAATACAGCCAAACCTTACACACTCAAAAGGAATGAGATCTAAAAAAAGGGCCAAGCTCATC
The DNA here is from genome assembly GCA_024449915.1 of Sweltsa coloradensis. NCBI lineage: Eukaryota > Metazoa > Arthropoda > Insecta > Plecoptera > Chloroperlidae > Sweltsa > Sweltsa coloradensis. The sequence goes on from JAMZAV010010475.1 coordinate 14,354, forward strand.
TACCCTTCCACATAAACGTACAGTGTCCCATAACAGCATCCTCGAAAAGCTTGGCAAAATAGAATTTGCGATTATTAATTTAACGTAATAGTTTATCCAAGTTCTTTTTTTCTAATTAATTTAGACGTAATAACATGCAAATTCTATTTTGCCAAGCTTTTCGAGGATGCTGTTATGGGACACTGTACGTTTATGTGGAAGGGTAGATGAGCTTGGCCCTTTTTTTTAGATCTCATTCCTTTTGAGTGTGTAAGGTTTGGCTGTATTTCTACAAGTTTTTGTTATGTGTGTGATCTCATTACTTTTTCAAGTTCCATTACAAAATTATTTGCTAAAATATAATATTTTTATCAAAGTTGATTTAAATTCTATGGTATTAGCAGTAACAATATAGGATGTAAAATATCTAGACCCGGATTCATGTACATCCTGGGTATAGGTGGTATAACCATGGTATAACGACGGTATAAGGACTGGACCCCAATTCTTGAGTTCGTGGGAGATGAGTTGAAAACGCAATTTGAAAACGAAGTCGTTTTCGTTTTCGAAGGAATTGGTATTCTTGAACGGTATCGTGGAAAACGTCATGGGTTGTGAGTTGAAAGCATTGATATTAAACCCCTATAGTATATAGGATGTCTATGGTTGAAAGAGTATCACGAAATCCAAACACTTTAAAAAGATTTGCGTATAGCAAAGAGCTCGAAAAAGTTCTATATTTATTCTAGATGGCAGTGCCTTCATAAACGCGGGCCAATCGAAAGACAAGTTGTATGAAATGATTTGATTGTTGCAATTATGTAAACAAACAGATGAGCAAGTTCATATCAGAACAATGTTGTGCTGGCATAGGGTTGGCTAGGCTTGTCAAACATGTAATGTAAGTATGAATTTTACTAGTCCTATAGCCAAATGGAACTTTAGACCTACACTTTTGCATTATAAATAATTTTCCACATCTGGGCCTAGGCCAGGGACGGTTTCTGATTTGTTTTATGAGAGTATAATGACACCTTTTCTCGTTCCACACAAAGAAGAAAAATTTTAAATGTCCGCTATTTGTTTACGTATCGCACTTTCCCGCCTAACTCTGCTTATACCGTCAACAAGTGTCAAGTAACTATGGTTACTTGTTGATTGTATGCCAAGTGTTTAAGGCTTATTTTAAAACCTTTATTTGGAAGCCTTCCAACAAACTTTTTCAACTTTTTTTTCAAAAGAGACTATATTTCTATAACCTTAATGTCCATGTAAAATATGAACATTGTAGTCCCACCCGTCTGGTCAGAATCGCGGGCCGACGTATTAGATGTTAGCAGTAGCAGTAGTAGGCAGTAGCTAACATCCTTAAAGTGATTTTGAGCATGTTTCAAGCCATTTTTTCACCAAGAAGGAATAATCGTACCCCAATAAAATTTGGCATGTGTTGTCAGGTACCTAAATCCCCTCGATTGTGATAGTTTTCAAGTTCACATCACGTTACATGACGGCTGGGTAACACCTCGAAATCACCCCAACTCTGCTTGGTGTATAAGGTGCTTGAGTGTGTAGCGCACCGCGGCTTGGCTGCGGCGCCCTAACGGGCACCTAGATTGTATTATTTTTTGGGTTTGGATGTATTCATGGACAGTGTATGTCTCTTGGCACAAACAGCCCCCCCCCCCCCCCCCCCAACCCTCAAACAAGCACAAATCGAGAGAAAGAGGAAACCGCTGCAGTCTTGCGAGTTGCAATGACCGCTACTGTACATAGAGCTTAGCCTATACTTACTATACGTACTAGCATCGGCAGCAACCGCGGAACGATCTTTTAGTGCCCCTAACAATGTGTTACAAGGACCGTCTAAAATGAGATCATCTGCTACTACTACAAAAGAAGCTATCCAGCGTCATAGATATAAACAAAACTAGCGATTGTCGCAAAGGTTTGGTACTTTTCACCACTAAAAGCTACCAATATTCAAGGCAGTAGCGCCACGTATCCGGGGGCGGGGGGGGGGGAGGGGCTTCCCGAAATCCCAGCTTAAAAGATATCTTCTTTTAAAATCATCTAGGTTTATGCAAAAAAATTTAATTTACTATTATCTTTTCTTTTTTTGCGTTCACAAAGCCCGTTAACTACTTCTAAAACACAAAAAATCACTTCAAAAATACATATTTAAAAAAAATTGCCTGCGGCACTATTAGGGGGGGCTCCATTGCGTTGTTCGTCCAAGCCCCCTGCCCCCTGAAATATATTTCAGCATACCCCAAACTGACTCAGGAACATTTTGTGGCATATTTATGTAACTAACTATGTATGGAACACGTACTTTTCCGGGTAAAGTTCGCCCCCCCTGGAAAAATAGACTTCCGACGCGCCTGAAATTTACACAGTCCTCTGCGAATATTCTTACCTTGGCCCCATCCTGTCGGCAATGTTTTTGTATATATTGCAAACAGTAAAGGACCCAGTACACTTCCTAGGGGTACCCCTGGTGTCACTTCCACTTCATTCGATATATCCTCCCCTACCTTGACTCTTTGTCTCCTATCCCTGAGAAATTCCTTTACACATCTGTTAACCCAATTGTCATCTATTACACCTTCCAGCTTCCCTATGAGTTTGTCATGGGGAACCTTGTCGAATGCCTTTTCAAAATCAATGAAAACTGCATCCACAAGTTCCCCTTTGTCCAGTGAACTATTCAGGTCATTTAATAGCCCGAGTACCCCTATTTAGCGGTGTTATATGGTTTTATTATCATTTAGCGGTGTAATATGGTTTAATTACCATTTATAGTGGTGTTAAATGGTTTTATTAGCACTTAGCGGTGTTGTATAGTTTTATTACGTTATATGGTATTACTATTACCATTTATAGTGGTGTTATATGGTTTTACTAGCATTTAGCGGTGTTAAATGGTTTTATTAGCATTTAGCGGTGTTATAGATCTCCCAACACCACAAAAGTCCTAGCCAAAACGGACGAGTCCAAGTTGTCTTGAATGCAGGCGATGAGCGCATACGCACGTACCGCGAGCGTTGGGGCGGAGAACGTTCGGCCGTAGCCGAAAGGAGATGAGTTCCTCACGGCTGCCGGCTAGAACTGAGCCATAGGGCGCCCGTATCTACGGAGCTCCCCCCAAAACCGAGAATGAACTTGGCCCGGAGGCGCGCGCACGTAATGGCGCGGGCCACAGTGGTCTTGGTACATCTATATATGGTTTTATTAGCATTTAGCGGTGTTATATGGTTTACTAGCACTTAGCGGTGTTATATAGTTTTATTAGCACTTAGCGGTGTTACATGGTTTTATTAGCATTTAGCGGTTTTTACATGGTTTTTTTAGCACTTAGCGTGTTATATGGTTTTATTAGCACTTAACGGTGTAATATGGTTTTATTAGTAGTTATAGAGGTGTTATATGGTTTTATTACCATTTAGCGGTGTAATTTTGGTTTTATTTTAGGGTTACCATAATTCTGAAAGTAAATCCGGGACACATGTACTTTTTTTTTGTTGTGTATGGATTTGCGCAGGCTAACCCGGGTCAGGGGCGAAGCCCCAGCCGCCGGGCGAAATTTTTTGGGCCTTTTTTTCCCCCCAATCGCCTTAGTGAGATCTGAGAGTGTCGGGACGGAAGTACTTGGTATTAAAATAGAAAATAAGTTTTTT
>JAMZAV010010476.1:0-12403 GCA_024449915.1 Sweltsa coloradensis
ATTTTAAATTTTTCAAACTGACAAACTGACGAACTAAAAATGTGCATTCTGTGCAATATGATCAAACTGACAATCTGACGTACTAAAACTGTGCAAAAGTCATTCCCGTGGGATATGATCAAACTGGCAAACTGACAACTAAACTGTTCAAACTGTGCATTCTGATCAATATGTGCATTCAGACAAGCTTACAATCTGTGCAAACTGTGCAAACTGTGCAAACTGTGCATTCTGTGCAAAATGTACAATCTGACAATCTGACGAACTAAAACTGTTCAAACTGTGCATTCTGTGTAATATCTGGGAATCTGAAAAACAGACAAAAAATTTTGCAAACTGAGCTTCTGATCAATATGTGCATTCAGACAAGCTTACAATCTGTGCAAACTGTGCAAACAGTGCATTCTGCGCAATATCTGCATACTTACACTCTGACGAACTAAAACTGTGCAATCTGTGCATTCTGCGCAATATTTGCAATCTGACAATCTAACGAACTAAAACTCTGCAAACTGTGCATTCTGCGCAATATGTGCAAACTGACAATCTTTATAACTAAAGCTGTTCAAACTGTGCATTCTGGTGTAAAATCTGTAATCTGAAAAACAGACAAATTGTGCAAACTGAGCATTCGATCAAAAATGTGCATTTAGACAAGCTTACAATCAGTGCAAACTGTGCAAACTGTGCAAAAATGTGCAAACTGTGGCATTCTGTGCAATTTGTTGCATACTAACAATCTAACAAACTAAAACTCTGCTAACTTGCATTCTGTTTCAAAATGTGCAAACTGACAATCTGACCAAACTAAAACTGTGCAACTGTGGGATTCTGTGCAAAATGTGCAATCTGACAATCAGACGAACTAAACCTTTACAAACGTGCGCATTCTGTGCAATTTGTGCATACTTCACTCTGACGACTAAAACTGTGCAATCTGTGCATTCTGCGCAATATTTGCAATCTGACAATCTAACGAACTAAAACTCTGCAAACTGTGCATTCTGCGCAATATGATCAAACTGAACAATCTGACGAACTAAGCTGTTCAAACGTGCATTCTGTGTAATATCTTTAATCTGAAAAAACAGACAAATTGTGCAAACTGAGCATTCTGATCAATATGGGAAATTTAACAAACTTCAAACATGCAAACTGTGCAAAAAATGTGGGAAAAAGTGCATTCTGTGCCCCCAAATTTTTGAAAAAAACAATCTAAAAAAACTAAAACTCTGCTAAATGTCATTCCCGTGCAATATGTGCAAACTGACAATTGACCAAAATAAAAAATGTGAAACTGTGCATTCTGTGCAAAATGGGCAATCTGAAAACTGACCCCACAAAAATGTGGAAACTGTTCATTTTTTGCATATTTGCCCAAATGACAATCTGACGAACTAAAATGTTTCAAAAATGTGCATTTTGTGGGAAAAATGTTTTAAAATGACCCAAACCAAAGAAAATAAAACTGTGCAAACTGTGCTTCTGTGCAATATGTTCAATTTTAAAATCTTTACGAATAAAACTGTGCAAAATGTGCATTCGTGGCAAAAATGTCAAACTGACAAAATTTACAACTAAAATGTTTCAAAAATGTGCATTTTTGATCAATATGTGAAAACTGACCCAAACTGACGAAAAAAAACTGTGGGAAAATGTGGGATTCTGTGGCCCCAAAAAAGGCTACTGACCAAACTGGGCGAAAAAAAAAACTGTGCAAACTGTGCATTCTTTGGGGTAAAATGTTCAAACTGGCAAACCAAAAACAAAACTGTGCAAACTGTGGGTTCTGTGCCCCCCAAAATGTGCAAACTTTACAAAATTTAGAAATTTAAAAAGTGCAAAACTGTTTCATTCTGTGGGAATGTGCAAAAATGACAAACTGACGAACTTAACCTGTGCAAACTGGCATTTTGTGCAAAAAGGGGCAAACTGACAAACTGGGCGAACTCAAAATGTGCAAAAATGTGGGATTCTTTTGCCAATATGTGCAAAAATTGGAAAAATCTGAAAGAAAATTAAAAAATGTGCAAAAAAAGGGGCCCTTTTTTGCCAATTGTGCAAAAATGACAATTGACGAAAAATAAAAGTGCAAAATGTGAAAACGTGCAATATGTGGGAAAATAACCTCTGACGACCTAAAACTGTGCAAACTTTTCATTCTGTGCAATATCTTCAAAAATGAAAAACTGACGAACCCAAAAAATGTGCAAACTGTGCATTTTTTTGCAATATTGGGGAACTGAAAAATCAGACGAAAATAAAAAAATGTGGAAAATGTGCATTCTGTGGGAAATTTTGAAAAAGGGGCAATCTGCGAACCCAAAACTGGGGGAAAAAGTGCTTTTGTGCATTAGTGTACTGAAAAATCTGAAAGAAAATAAAACTGGGGAAAAAAAAAAAAAAAATGTGCATTCTGTGCTATATGGCTTCAAAACTTGCAATCCCAAAAAAAAACTAAAAATGTGCCCAAATGTGCATTCTGTGCCAAAATGTCAATCTTGGGCCCAAACGACGAACTAAAAATGTGCAAATGTGGGATTTTTGTTGGGGAATATGTGCAAAAATGACAAAAACTGACGAAATTAAAATGTGCACCTGTGCATTTTGTGCAAAAAGGCAATCTGACAATCTGAAAGAACTAAAAATGTGCAAACGTTCATTCGTGCAATATGGGCAAAAATGACAAAACGACAACAAAAAATGTGCAAAATGTGCTTTTTTTGCCAAATTGCCAAAAATGAAAAAAAACTGACGAACCCAAAATGTGCAAAATGTACATTCTGCGCAAAATGTGAAAAATGACCAAACCGGGCGAACTAAAAAAATGTGCAAAAATTTTGGGATTTTTCGCCCATGTGCCCAAACTGACAAAACTGAACGAACTAAAACTGTGCAAAAATGGCATTCTGTGGCAAAATTAGCAATCTGACAATCTGTAAAACTGTGCAAAATGTGCATTCTGTGCAATTGTGCAAACTGGGCAAACCCGACGAAACTAAAACTTTACAAACTGTGCATTCCCTTTTTCAATTTTGGGATACTTTTCACTCTGACGAACTAAAAATGGCAATCTGTGCATCTGGGGCAATATTTGCAATCTGACAATCTAACGGAAACCCCAAAAAAAATCTGCAAAAAATGTGCATTCGCGCAATATGTGCCAAAAGGGCAATCGACTAAAATAAAACTGTTCAAAATTGGGTTCTGTGTAATACTGTAATCTGGGAAAAAAAGGGCAAAATTTTTTGCAAAAATGACATTCTGATAAAAATGAGCATTCAACAAGCCTTTTCAATCAGTGCAAACGTGCAAACTTTTGCAAAACCCGTGCATTCCCGTGCAAATTTTTGCTACTAACCAAACTAACCAAAAATAAAACTTTTGCTAAAATGTTTCATTCTGTGCAAAATGTGCAAACTGACAAACGACCAACTAAAACTGTTTCAAACTGTGCTTCTGTGCAAAAAAGGGCAATCTGACAAACTGACGCACTAAAAATGTGCAAAAATTTGAATTTTTTGCCATTGGGGAAACTGACAATCTGACGAAATAAAACTTTGCAAACTGTTCATTTTGTGCAATATGTTCAAATGACAATCCAAAGAACTAAAACCCGTGAAAAATTTGCATTCGTGCAATATGTGGGAAATTTTTAAAATTTGAAAGAACTAAAAAATGTCAACTGTGCAAATTTTGTGCAATATGTGCAAACTGACAATCTGACGAAATAAAAAAAGTGCAAATGGCATTCTGATCAATATGTGCAAAAAGGGCAAACTTCGAACTAAAAAATGTGGAAAATGTGGGATTCTGTGCAATATGTGCATACTGACAAAACTGACGAAAAAAAACTGTGCAAACTGTGCATTCTGTCTATTGTTCAAACTGGGAATCCAAAAGAAACCCAAACTGGGGGCAAACTGGCATTCTGTGCAAAAATGGTTTCAAACTGACAATTGGGCGAACTAAAACTGTGCAAAATGGGGCAAATTTTGTGCCCAAAATGTGCCCCAAAATGACAATTGCGAAATTAAAAACCCGGTGAAACTTGCATTCTGGGGCAAAAAAAGTGCAATTTTGACAAACTGACGAACTCAAAAATTTGCCCCCAAATTTTTGGGATTCTGTGCAATAATTGTGCAAACTGACCCAAACGACGAACTAAAACTGTGCAAACTGTGGGATTCTTTGCCATAAAGTGCAAAAATGACAACTGACAAATAAAACTTTTGCAAAATGTGCAAAACTGTGCAATATTTTCCAAAATGACAAAACTGACGAAAATAAAAAATGTGCAAACGTGCATTCTGGGCAATATGGGGCAAACTGAAAAATCTGGCAAAAAAACCTGCAAACGTGCATTCTGTCCAAAATGTTTCAAACTGAAAATTTTGGGGGGAACTTAAAAAATGTGCCCAAAATGTACATTCTGGGCCAAAATGTGCAAATTTACAATCCGAAAGAAATAAAAACTGTGCCTGTGCATTCTGCGCTATGTGCAATTGACAATCTGACAAAATAAAACTGTGCAAAATGTGCATGCTGTGCAAAAATGGGCAATCTGACAACTGGGCAAATAAAAACCCCTGCAAACTGTGCATTCTGTGCAATATGGCAATCTACAATCTGTTTAAATTTTGGGAAAATGGGGCATTCTGGGCGTTTTGTTTCAATCTGAAAAAAAAACTGACGGGAAATAAAAACTGGGCAAAAATGTGCTTTTTTGTGCAATATGAGCAAACTGAAAAACTGGGCGAACAAAACTGTGCAAACGTGCATTCTGTGCAATTGTGCAATCTGACAAACTGACGAAAATAAAGCTGTTCAAACTGTTTCATTCTGTGTAATAAACTGCAATCTTAAAAAAGACCCAAAATTTTGCAAACCCCGAGCTTTTTGATCAAAATTTGCATTCCCGACAAGGGTTACATCTGTGCAAAAATGTGCAAAAAAGTGCATTTGCGCAAAATCTGCAATTTTGAAAAACAGAAAAAATTTTGCAAACTGTGCAAATTTGGGATTTCCCGATTAATATGTGCTTTACACAACAGAAAAACTGTTTCAAACTTTTCAAACTGTCATTCTGTGCAATTTGTGCAACTTTACACTCTGGCGAACTAAAAAATGTGCAAACTGGGGCATTCTGCCCCAAAATTGCAAAACTGACAAACTAACGAACTAAAAATCTGCAAAAGGGGCTTCTGCGCAATATTTTGCAAAATGCAATCTTACTAACTAAAGCTGTTCAAAAGTCATTCTGTGTAAAATCTGCAATTTTGAAAAACAGACAAATTGTCAAACTGGCGTTCTTTTATCAATATGTGCCCCTTCAGACAAGCCTTTCATCCCGTGCAAAAATGTTTTCCAAAAAGGGATTTTGCGCAAAAACTGCAAACAAAAACAGAAAATTTACAATTTTACGAAATAAAGCTGTTTTAAACTGGGGGCATTCTTGTAAAACTGCAAACTAAAAAAAAGACAAATTGGCAAACTGAGCATTCTGATCAATTGTGCATTCAGGGCCCAAACCCTTTCAAACTGTGCCAAAATTGGGAAAAGGGCATTTTTTGGGGAAAATCTGCAATCTGAAAAAAAGACAAAAATTTTTGCAAACTGTGCAAAATTTTGCCCTTCTGATTAATTTGCAAATTTACACAAAACAAAAAAAATCTGGCAAAAATTTCAAACCCGTGCATTTTTGTCAAATTTTTGGGATACTTACCTCTGACGAAATAAAAAATGTGCAAAACTGTGCATTTTGATCAATAATTGCAATCTGACAATCTAAAGACTAAAACTCTGCAAATGGGGCATTTCTGCGCAATATTGCAAACTGACAATCTGGGCTAATAAAGCTGTTCAAAATGGGGCAAATTTTGTGAATATCTGCAATCCCCGAAAAACAGACAAATTTTGCAAAATGAAATTCTGATCAATTGTGGGATTCAGAAAAAGCTTTTCAATCTGTGCAAACTGTTGGGAAAAATGCTTTTGGGGCAAATCTGCAATTGGAAAAAAAAGACAAATTGTTTCAAACTGTGCAAATTTAGCATTCTGTTTAAAATGGGCATTCACACAAGCCCAAACAATCTGTGCAAACTTTACAAAAATGTGGATTCTGTCAATTTTGTCATAATTAAAACTCTGACGAACTAAAACGTCAAAAATTTGGGATTCTTTCGCAATATTTGCAATTGACAAAACCCAACGAACTAAATCTCTGCAAAATGTGCATTCGGGGCAATAGTGAAAAATGACCCAAATTTACTAAATAAAGCTGGCAAACTGTTTCCCTTTGTGTAAAAACTGAATCGGAAAAAAAAAAATTGGGGCAAAATGAGCATTCTGATCAATATGGGCATTTAACAACATTTCAATCTGTGCAAACTGTGCAAAAATGTGCCAAAATGTGCATTTTTGTGAAATTTGGGGCAATCTGGGCAAAGTGGGGCGAAATAAAAATGTGGGAAAAAATGCATTCTGTGGGGTATGTGCCCAAAATGAATCTGACGAACTAAAAAAGCGCAAACTGTGCATTCTGGCAAAATGGCAAAAAAAGACAAACTGACGAACCCAAACTGCGCAAAATGGCATTTCGTGCAATATGTTCAAAAAAACAAATTTTACGAACTAAAAATGTGCAAAATTTTGCCTTCTGTGGGAATTGATCAAACTGACAATCTGACGAACTTAAAATGTGCTTCTGTGCAATATGTGGGAATCTGAAATCTGATGAACTAAAAATCTGCAAAAAATGTGCATTCCCGTCCAATTTGGGAATTGGGCAATCTGAGGAACTTAAACTTGCAAAACTGTGCAATCTGTGCAAAAAGTGCAAACTGACAATCTGACGAACTCAAAATGCGCAAAAAATGGGGCATTCTTTTGCAATATGTTCAACCGCCAAACTGACGAAATTAAACTGTGCAAACTGTGCATTCTTTTGCAAAAATGTCAAACTGACAATCTGACAAATAAAAATGTGCCAAAAGTGCATTTTGTGCAAATGTGAAAACTGAAAAATCTGAAAGAACTAAAAATCTGGGAAAATGTTTCATTCTGTCCAAAATTTTTCAATTTGACAAAACTGAGGAACTTAAAAATGGTAAAAATGTACATTCTGCGCAATATGTGCCAAAATGCCCAAACTGAAAAAAAATCAAACGTGCATTCCCGCGCTATGTGCAATCTGACAATCTGACCAAATAAAACTGTGGGAAAAATGGCATTCTGTGCAATAGGGCAAAAAAAACATTTCTGACGAAATAAAAATGTGCAAAAAGTGCATTTTTTCAATAGTTCAAAATGGGCAATCCAAAGAAAATAAAAAATGTTCCAAAAATGTGATTCTGTGGGAAAATTTTTGCAATCCCGACCCAAACTGACAAAATAAAACGTGCCAAAAGTGGGATTCTGTGCCATAATGTGGCAAAATGACAATCTGACAACTTAAACTGTGCAAAAATTGCTTCTGTGCAAAATTTGCAATCTGACAATCTGACAACTAAAACTGTTCCCAAACTTCATTCCTTTTTTTGGGGGGGAAAATTTGCAAACTGAAAACAGACAAAAGTGCAAAAGAGCATTCTGTCAATATGGCATTCAGACAAGCTGTCAATCTGTGCAAACTGTGCAAACTGTGCATTCTGTGCCCAAATTTTTGCAATCTGACAATCTTACGAAATAAAACTGTGCAAAATGTGCATTCTGTGCAATATGATCAAACTGACAATCTGACGAACTAAAACTGTGCAAACTGTGCATTCTGTGCAATATCTGCAATCTGAAAAACAGACAAATTGTGCAAACTGTGCATTCTGTCCAATATGTGCAATCTGACAAAAAAGACAAATTGTGCAAACTGAGCATTCTGCGCAATATGTGCAAACTGACAATCTGACTAACTAAAGCTGTTCAAACTGTGCATTCTGTGTAATATCTGCAATCTGAAAAACAGACAAATTGTGCAAACTGTGCAAACTTAGCATTCTGATTAATATGTGCATTCACACAAGCAGACAATCTGTGCAAACTTTACAAACTGTGCATTCTGTGCAATTTGTGCATACTTACACTCTGACGAACTAAAACTGTGCAATCTGTGCATTCTGCGCAATATTTGCAATCTGACAATCTGACTAACTAAAGCTGTTCAAACTGTGCATTCTGTGTAATATCTGCAATCTGAAAAACAGACAAATTGTGCAAACTGTGCAAATTTAGCATTCTGATTAATATGTGCATTCACACAAGCAGACAATCTGTGCAAACTTTACAAACTGTGCATTCTGTGCAATTTGTGCATACTTACACTCTGACGAACTAAAACTGTGCAATCTGTGCATTCTGCGCAATATTTGCAATCTGACAATCTAACGAACTAAAACTCTGCAAACTGTGCATTCTGTGCAATATGTGCAAACTGACAATCTGACGAACTAAAACTGTGCAAACTGTGCATTCTGTGCAATATCTGCAATCTGAAAAACAGTCAAGTTGTGCAAACTGTGCATTCTGATCAATATGTGCATTCAGACAAGCTTACAATTCTGTGCAAACTGTGCAAACGTGCAAACTGTGCATTCTGTGCAATTTGTGCATACTAACAATCTAACAAACTAAAACTCTGCAAACTGTGCATTCTGTCCAATATGTGCAATCTGACAATCTGACGAACTAAAACTGTGCAAACTGTGCATTCTGTGCAATATCTGCAATCTGAAAAACAGACAAATTGTGCAAATGAGCATTCTCATCAATATGTGCATTCAGACAAGCTTACAATCTGTGCAAACTGTGCAAACAGTGCATTCTGCGCAATTTGTGCAAACTGACAATCTGACTAATTAAAGCTGTTCAAACTGTGCATTCTGTGTAATATCTGCAATCTGAAAAACAGATAAATGTGCAAACTGAGCATTCTGATCAATATATGCATTCAGACAAGCTTAGAAACTCAAACTGTGCAAACTGTACATTCTGCGCAATATGTGCAAACTGACAATCCGACGAACTAAAACTGTGCAAACTGTGCATTCTGCGCAATATGAGCAATCTGACAATCTGACGAACTAAAACTGTGCAAACTATGCATTCTGTGCAATATGAGCAATCTGACAATCTGACGAACTAAAACTGTGCAAACTGTGCATTCTGCTCAATAATTGCAATCTGACAATCTAACGAACTTAAACTCTGCAAACTGTGCATTCTGCGCAATATCTGCAATCTGAAAAACAGACAAATTGTGCAAACTGTGCAAACTTAGCATTCTGATTAATATGTGCATTCACACAAGCAGACAATCTGGCAAAATGTTCAAACTGTGCATTTTGTGGCAATTTGGCATACTTACACTCTGACGAACTAAAACTGTGCAATCTGTGCATTCTACGCAATATTTTCAGTCTGACAATCTAACGAACTAAAACTCTGCAAAACTGGCTTCTGCGCAATATGGGGCAAACTGACAAAACTGACTAACTAAAAACTGTTCAAACTGTGCATTCTGTGTAATATCTGCATTCTGAAAAAAAAGAAAAAATTGTTTCAAAACTGTGCATTCTGCGCTATGTGCAATTCTGACAATCTGACGAACTAAAACTGTGCAAAACTGTGCATTCTGTGCAATATGTGCAAACGGACATTCTGACGAACTTAACTGTTGCAAACTGATGCATATGTGCCAAATGTGCAATTTGACCACAAGTCTGACGAACTAAAGCGTTCAAATGTGCATTCTGTGTAATATCTGCAATCTGAAAAACAGACAATTGTGCAAAACTGAGCATTCTGATCAATATGTGCATTTCAGACAAGGGACATCTGACGAAACTAAAACTGTGCAAACTGGCCATTCTGTGAAATATGTGCAAACGACAATCTGACAACTAAAACTGTGCAAACTGTGCAATTCTGTGCATATGTGCAACTGACAATCTGACGAACTAAAGCGTTCAAAATGTGATTTTGTGTAATATCGCAATCTGAAAAAAAGACAAATTGTCAAACTGGCATTCTGATCAAAGTCATTCAACGCTTACAATCTGTGCAAAATGTGCAAAAAGGCATTTTGCGCAATTTTTGCAAACTGACAATCTACTAATTAAAGCTGTTCAAACGTGCATTCTGTGTAATACTGCAATCTGAAAAACAGACAAATTGTGCAAAATGAGCATTCTGACCAATATATGCATTCGACAAGCTTTTCAATCTGTGCAAACTGTGAAAAATGTGCATTTTGTGCAAAGTTTTCAAACTGACAAGTACAAATAAAAAATGTGCAAACTGTGCATTTTGGGAATATTTGGGAACTGACAATCGAAAACTAAACTGCGCAAAAATGTGCATTCTGGCAAATGTTTAAACTGACAATCGGGTGAACTAAAAATGTGCAAACTGTGCTTCTGTGCAATATTACAAAAGCAAACTGACGACTTAAACTGTTTTAAACTGGCATTCTGGCAAAATGTGCAAATGACAATCTGACGAACTAAAAATCTCAAACTGTGCATTCTGCCTATGTCAATCTGCAAAATGACGAAATAAAACTGTGCAAATGGCATTCTGTGCAATATGACAATCTGACAACTGACGAACTAAAAACTCGCAAAAATGTGCATTCTGTGCAATATGAGCAATCTGCCCTCTGTAAAAAATGGCAAACTGGCATTTTGTGCAGTATGTTCAAACTGCAAAATGACAACTAAAACTGTTCCTGTGCTTTCTTTCAATATGAGCAAACGAAAAAACTGAGAACTAAAAACGTGCATACTGTCATTTTCAATATGTGCAAACTGAAAATCGACAACTAAAGGGTTTTTAAAAAATGGCATTTTGTGTAATTCGCAACGAAAAACAGACAAATTTTGCAAACTGAGCATTCGTCATATGTCACAACAAGCTTAAACCCTTTTCAAACTGTGCAAAAAGGTTCTGGCAATACGCAATCTGAAAAAAAAGACAAATTATGCAAACGTGCAAATTAGCATTCTGATTTTTAAAGTGCATTCACACAAGCAGACAATCGTGCAAACTTTACAACTGTGCATTCTGGCAATTTGTGCATACTTACACTCTGGCGAACTAAAACTGTTTCAAATCTGTGCATTTTCTCAATAATTTCAATCTGACAAACTAACGAATTAACTCTGCAAAATGTGCATTTTTTGCGCAATAGTGCAAACTGACAATCTGACTAAATAAAGCTGTTAAAAATGTGCATTCTGTGTATATCTGCAAACTGAAAAAAAGACAAATTGACAAGTTGACGAACTAAAACTGTTCAAACTGTGCATTCTGTGTAATATCTGCAATCTGAAAAACAGACAAATTGTGCAAATGTGCAATTTAGCATTTTGATAATATGTGGGATTCACCAAGCAGACAATCTGTGCAACTTTACAAACTGTGCATTTTGTGCAAATTTTTTTTATACTACACTCTGACGAAAATAAAAACTGTGCAATCTGTGCATTTGCGCAATAATTGCAATCTGCAATCAACAACAAAACTCTGCAAAAATGTTTCATTCGGCCATAGTCAAAATGCAATCTGACAACTAAAACTGTTAAACTGTGCATTCTGTGTAAAAAATTTTGCATTCTGAAAAAAAGACAAATTTTGCAAACGACATTCTGACAATATTGCTTCAGACAAGCTTCATCTTGCAAAAGGGGAAACAGTGCATTTCTGCGCAAAATCTGCAATCTGAAAAACAGACAAATTGTCAAATGTGCAAATTTACATTCTGATTTTAAAATGTGCATTCACAAAAAGCAACAATCTTGCAAACTTTTCAAAAGTGCATTTTGTGCAATTTGTCTACTTACACCTTTTCGAACTAAAACTGTGCAATTGTGCTTCTGCGCAATATTTGCAATCTGACAATTAACGAACTAAATTCTCTGCAAACTGTGCATTTTGCGCAATATGTGCAAACTGACAAACGCTAACTAAAATGTTCAAACTGTGCATTCTTGTTATCTGCAAACTAAAAACAGACAAATTTTTCAATGAGCTTCTGATCAATTGTGCATTCGGGCAAACATACTCTGTGCAAACTGTCAAACTGTCAAAGTGCATTCTGTGCAAATTTGTGCAATTGACAATGTGACGAACTAAAAATGTGCAAACTGGCATTTTGTGCAATATGTGCAAACTGACAATCTGCGAACTTTAATTGTGCAAACTGTGCATTCTGTGCAAAATTCTCTGACAATCTGAGGAACTTAAAAATGGCAAAATTGTCATTTTGTGCAAAATGTGCAAATACAATCTGACGAACTCAAATGCGCAAAATGTGCATTCTGTGCAATTGTTTAAAAAGCAAACTGACGAACTTTAAAATGTGCAAAATGGCATTCTGGCAATAAGGCAATTGACAAACTGACGAAAAAAA
>JAMZAV010010477.1:0-20517 GCA_024449915.1 Sweltsa coloradensis
ACGCATTCCAAATTTCAAAATTTCCCTTTGGGGGAAAATCACCCAACCATAAACCGTGGAAAAGGGGGTGGTTTTTCCCCTTTCCCCCTTTTTCCCGGAATAAGCACCAGGGCGTCTCCCCTGGGGTTTTTTTTTTAAGTAGGTTTCCCCCCAAGGAAAATCTTGGGTGCTAAAAAGGAAGCTTTATGAAGCGTAGTCTCACGAAAAGAGCCCCAGCTTTTTAATGTAGTCGGGTACGCCCCCCCACGGTATTCTTGCAAAAACAATTTTTTACAGTCCCCCACGTGCAAGAATCGATCACAGAATACGTCGGGGTGGTTTTCTATTTTTATCGATTGCAGAAAAGTCTCCTCCATTTGTAATGAGAAATTCTACGACCTCTGGTTTGCACGCGAGTTCGCGATAGTGAAGGGCAGAACCACCCTCGTAGCTCCGCAGGTTTATGTACCGAGAAACTTCCTCCTCGCTAAGATGTTCAAGGAGAACCTTGATCGCGTCCAAACTACAATCGACAGAGTTACAATATTCATGCAAGGTGGTTCGACCAGAATTGTCACGTATTGGTACCAAGTCGCCCCGGGGTGGGGTAAGGAATTTTTATTTTTAAGCTGACCCCTGTGTATGGGTCGAGGGTAAATTTACGCGATGCGTGTTTTTGGGGCGGGCCCGAGTCGTCGACGCTTTGACATTTCGACCGAGGTTCCTGGGGGTAGTCGTGCGAGGAGAGGGGGATCGGTAAGCTGACGAGGTTTGCTGAGGCTCGAGACAGAAAACGACGATGGATATCGCCCGGAGACAGATTTTTTGGCGAACGGGGTTTGGGTAAACGGGCTAGCCGGAACCCAGATTTTTGCAGGGCGCATCCCTATGACCATGCACCGTCGATCTCTCTCGTCGCGACGAAAGGTGTTCGGGGTTTTTTTCAAGGTATCGCCAGGCACAAGGTTGATGGCGTACTCCAGAACATTCCATCCTGGGATCTGCCCCGCGCCGTAACCTCCCGGGGCCTTTAAACGCGTTTCGTCTCGTAGCTTGCATTCTTCCGGGCTTTATGCCCCAAACAAGTTTCATTGCTCTCGGGAAGTCCCCCATCATTTGCTTGTTTTTGGTTCTAAAAGATTTCGAGAAGGTTTTCGGGGCAATTCTGAGCGTTGCACTACGTAAAGTGCATGCTGACCGTCGCCCAGGTCTTTGCTTTTGACATCCTCTCTGTCTTCCTTCAGCAAGGGAAACTTACCCCTTTGCACGTCGTTGTCCGCCACAGACTGAGAAACTTGGACTCGCAGTAATTTTTCAGGTAAGAAAAGCAGAACAACTTTAACTGATAACGAAACAAGTTTTCCCCCCAGAAATCCGGGTTTTTCATTGTTTTCTCCATCTGAAAACCCAAAGTTTGTGAAGTTTCAGAAATAGCCTTTTGTGCAAAAAGAGGGGTTTTCCCTTTTACAATTTTGAACAATTAATCCACCCTTAAAAATTCGCACTTTCCCAATTTTTTCCGTCAATTTCTCTATTCTTTTTTATTTCCCCCTTGTCATGAAACTTTCAGCGTCCCTTCCCAACAGCAGAAACAAAGAACTGTAAACGTGTTTTTTGCAAACGATGCCCAAAGTTCTTTTAATTGATACTATAACTTTGTTAACATCAAGACAATTTTTCCTTAAATAATGTCATATTTTTTTTTTATCACCTGCTAAAACATTGTAAAAATTTCAAGTTTTGCAGTAGGTGGGCTGCATTTTTCTCTCATCAAATAATCCTCATAGATTTCGCTAGCATCATTGTAAAAAGGGGGGTCCCCATAAACTTGTCCTCGTCATGCAGTGAAGTTGCTATTAGATCAAAAATTTATCAATAATTTGTTCCACTGTTTCATACTTGTTTTATTGAATTAGTTTTCCTTTTTGTTCCAATCTTCATAAAAATACCTTTGATCGTTTCATCAAATTGGCGAAAGGTAAATGCAATGTCTGTAAAAAATGTTTCCAATTTTGTCTTTCATTCCTCCCTGGACTGACGAAAATCTTGCTAACTTTTTTTTTGAGAAAAATTTTTTTAGCAAAGAAACTCCTTGGGATGTCCTGGGGTGCTATTTTCGTCGAACCCATCCAAAATCCCACACAATTTCCAGTTCCATCTAAATCTGAAAATTTTCATATTCAGAATTGACTTGTTGATTTTAAAACACCGCTATGAATCTAAATGGGAATTTAAAGCTTTTCGTCCTCATCCTGCTTTTTTAGATCAACACGGATGACCCAAGAGAAAGGCTTCCCTTTTAGTCTTTGTAGCTAAGTGAGTAAAAGGTATTTTTTTACCCACCCCCGGGCTCAGCTATGTAAGGATCACTCTCCCAACCAAGCACAGTTTTGGGGCTGTAAAAGTTAGGCGAGTCTTGATCTATGAACTTTTTGACACACTCAACACTTCCTTTAGAGAAAGCCATTTCAGCTTGCCATCTTTACACATGCGTATTCGTGAACTTTCTCTCTTTGTCAAACGTTTGTCTCTGTGACACTACCGGTCCCCACAACGAAAACCACAATTCCTATTGTTTCGTCTACATTACCGATTTCTCCCCGGGGGAGGGCCCATCTCTTCAACGCTCCTCCGTCACGTCATGGGGGATGAAAAATTTTTGACACCTTTTTTCCTTTAAGTTTTGCTCTTCAAGTAACAGCCTCTCCAGGGCGGTCGAGTATTACGGATTTCTCATGAAGGAACGGACCAAGAGGGATGGGTTCAGTATTTATACTTTCTAATAAACCTCAGGGAAACTTCTGGCGGGAGAGGGAGTCTACCTTCGGAGATCACCTAGCCTTCACACCCCTTGGAATAAAACTTCTTATTTTCTATTCCAGTCTTGCATTTGGAGCCCCCGCTGAGTCAATTCAAACACTCTTTTTCTCGTTTAACTTTCCCAGGTAAGTTTTTCTTTAGTTTCAAAGTAAATGCATCGTCAATTTCAAAAAAACAAGATCTTCTTCGCAAACATTTCGGTATCTTTATGAAAGAAGGTTTTACCCAAAAGTTTGCAAAAGGTTTCTTCCCATTTTTAGAATCACGATGATAACTGACATTGTTTCTTCCAACCGCCGAAAAAGATCCAATGTGTGTATTTTTTTTGCAACTCAGAAGAAAAAAATCCCATTAATAACTGCAACGATGAGAGCTTTTTGGTACAACACATTTTTTTTGCGTTTGTGAAGTAAAAATGTGTAGTACCAAAGGGTATTTTTCCGTTATCTTGTCTTATAAAAAAGTCTTTGTCAAAAGGAATCTTTGAAAGAGAATCGATTATTTGTGTGAAGTTTAAATCTTAAATTTTAAAAAACATTAAACTATTTTCCAATTATCGCTCCCTTTAAACAGATGAGGCCGATGTTTCACCCACCTTTGATCAACAGCATCCCTGAGAAATTTTAAACAGCTGGTCAATTAAAGGTTTATTAATTTTATAAGCCCTCAACAGTTCTCTTTTGAGAAATTTTTTCCCTTTGTTCACCGACGGGTTTTCCAAAAAAACCTTTTGTGCTTTGAGGAACCCTTCCCTTTTTTTTTCTTTTTAGGATTCTTTTCAGACAGAAAACGTGTATCTCTTTCCCGGGTGGCTGTTCTTTTAGGCAAAGAAAAAAAACCCTTTATCCCCTTCAGACTTGATGACTTTACCATTTCCTAGCTGGCACGGGGAATATTTCGAAACGAATTCGTATACAAAACGAACGAACAATTTTTTATAGTACAACCCTTTTAAAAAAAGACTTTTTGAAGGCGAATTTCATTTATTCTTTTTATGCCAAGTAAGAGCCGAAGTATTTATTTAAAGAAAAG
Source organism: Sweltsa coloradensis (assembly GCA_024449915.1). Lineage (NCBI taxonomy): Eukaryota > Metazoa > Arthropoda > Insecta > Plecoptera > Chloroperlidae > Sweltsa > Sweltsa coloradensis. The sequence continues at coordinate 3,832 of JAMZAV010010477.1, forward strand.
TCTTTGTTCCCTTTCAAAGATGTCATGTTGAGCCCCTGAAACCTTGTATTTCAACTGTAAAAAACACGTCTTCCACACGGTCGGGGCGTCTACCCTCTTGTACTTCACCACCAGGTGTCCAGGCCCGCACCTCAGCGTTGGACGCCAGGTGGAAGTCAGTGACGCCCTCGTTTATCTTTAGACGTAAGAACATGAGAGCGATGAACAGGGCCTCGTACTTTTCTCCCTACATAGGCGCAACCCGCGTCTTCTTGTATGAGATCGGGGACAGCGTCCCGCGCTGTAAAAGAAACAGAAATTTTGTACACAATGGGGAACTAGGCCCGCAGGGCCCCCAAATGTGGGCGGGCCCCGGGCCCCTTTTTAGGGGCCCCGTTAAAAAAAAATTAGTAAAAAAAAAAATTGTATTTGTTTTCGTTTCTACAATGACCGTTTTGGAATCAGCGGTTTGAAGGTGAATCTAGCGGATATTAAGGGGAAAGTTTAGCGTCCATAAACAAATACACAAAAATTATTTTTTTTGGGATTGCATTTGCCCAACTTATTTTTTAAAAGCACCAAACGCACTTTTAAAAAACCTATTTTTCAAAATTTTTGCCTGCGGGGGCTATTGTTGCCTTCCGTACGTCCTTATAATCTTATAATACCCCGGGATATTACAAACCCCCCCGAGATAAAAGCCTGAATACAACCTGAGCCTATGTGTGTGTGATCTGTTTTGGGGGGGGCCCCCATAGAAATTTTTTCGGGCGGGCCCCCTGAAACGAAGTTCCGCCCTGATAAGGGTGCATTGTTAAACATTTCCAGTATTATGGTACGTCTCAAAACTGCATTCATCACATGTCCGTTTTTTTAAAATACAAATTTAAAAAACCGTTGCTTATACAGTCCGGAAACTTAAAGGTAATGAAACCAGAAAAAATTAAAAATTCTCTCTCACGGGGGTATCGAACCCCGTCTCCCGATTGCCCCGGGTGCTTTCCCCTAAACTCCGGCCCCAAATTTAATTTTATAAAATCTGGACTGATAGTGCATTGTAGATCTGAATAGGGGTTGGAAAAGTGTAATAATTAAAGGAAATAGATCAGAATAGGGGAAAGACTATCGAAAGACCAAACCGCACTACGCCTTTCCCTATAACCCATAATCATTTTTTGCGAATAATTAGGTTTTTAAACAAAGATTCACAATGTTTAAAAAAACAGTTTGAAGGAATAATTAGAATACTATCCCGTACAGTTTTTCTAGACACATAAAATTTTAACTTGTCCCCAGAATATAGGTTGGCTGGTTGAACAGTGCTGAAAGTAAAAAACCATTTGGACGTAAAACCCCACAGAATGGGGTAGGCCTCACATAAATATATCTATTATCTGGGAGAGTGTATGAAAGCGATGGTATGAATCTAGGATTAAAAAAATCAACTTAATATTTAAATTTAGTTATTTTTCGGCAAACCCTATAAGTTGAATGCAACGTTTCCTACGTAGAATATTTTCTGCATTGACTCAATGTCATTACCTTACTCACTTTGAGTTGGGAGTTTTAAAACCCTTTCCTCTCGGGGAATTCTTCGTTTACTCTTATTATCGCTTCCCTTTTTCATTGCTGAATTTGTAGAACCATGACCCATTTCACCTTTTATTGAGACATTTCCCCCCCCGGTTGTTCCGATTGTGTGTTGGCCTCACCGCAGAGCTTTCCCCCCCCGGGGTTTTTCCGTCTTGTGTTTGGGGCCTCACCCCCAGAGTATTTCCCCCTCTTTGTTCCCCATCTGTGGTTTTGGGCCCCACCCGCAAGGTCCCCTTTCCCCCTTGGTTGTTACATCTGTGTGTTGGGCCCCGCCCGAAGTCATTTCCCCCCCTTTGGTTTTTCCGATCTGTGTGTTGGCCTCACCCGCAATTTATTTCCCCCCTGGTTTTTCGATCTGTGTGTTGGCCTCACCCGCAGAGTCATTGCCCCCTCTGGTTGTTCCGATCTGTGTGTTGGCCTCGAGTGGTGTGGGGTCTTCCTGCAGATAAAATGAGTATCATATTACTCTCCTATGATATTTTTTAATAGTGGTCTAAAGGAAAGGAGAATAGAATTAAGAACGATTTTTGAATTGCCATCTGTACTATTTAAGGCATACTATTATTTCCTGATACTCCTTCCTATGAAATGAACTACTTTTTTAAACGAGGGAGCAGAGCGACTGAGTGTCTCCATTCAACTCAAAACGGCTCTCATTCTGTGATTCTGTTTTTCTGTCTGTCTGTCTGTACGTCGAAAATCAGCCGAACCGCTGAACAGAGTTCGCTGAAATTTTAAACAGACATCCGGTACGAGTTTACTGAGAACTGTTTAACCAGAATCAGCTAGATTCATTGCGATTTAATCCTACAATAAATGAAAATGTGATTTTTTTAAAATATCAATAGCATTTGTTTAGTAGCCGCTAGCGGGACGAGATCAGCGTGGTTGACATGGCATAATGGTAAGCATTTAGCCTACCGCAGGGAGGGTCGGGGTAAGATGCCCGTTGGTTAGATCTTTTTTTAAATTTTTACACCCACATATTATTTTTGAGGGGTGATAAATGGGAAATAAAAATTAGGTGATATTGTTTTATCTTGGAAATTTGTTAATGATTCAAGCTAATACGTTTTGAATACGATTCGCATTTTGAATGTTCAATTTAAAAATGTTTGTTGCAGAGTGAGTTGGCAGTCGTTTCGGGCACACCTTCCTCCTTACCTTGACCACCTCCCCAACGAACAACAGCCAAGACAACATGATGATGATAACAAACGATGACGACCATGACATGAAAAAAAACCTTTCCTCCCCCTACCCGTGGCTGGTTCTGACCAGTATTGGACTCTCCTCCCACATCCCCTTGGCTAGAGTGGCGCATTAGGACCTAACGGTTAGCCTTAGACAGGGGGAGGAAAGAGAACGTTACCGGGTACTCAACACATGGCTCACTCACTCGTTAGTCGTTTAACAACGACTTTGGCGTTTCCCTAGTACCAATCAATCAAAATTAAAATACTTCTGTCTGTACTCATCGAAATCAAGCATTCAATCATTTAAGGTTTGAAGTAGCCCTAATTATTATTTTTCCTCGTTGAAATAGTGTTATACCCATTGGCAAAATATTCGCGATTAAACAAAAGAAATAGAGAGAAATTGATAAAATAGAATTTGCACTAACCATCACATTTCAATCAATAGTTACAAATAATATTTTGCAAAGTTTTTCAAAGATGTAGTCACGAAGCAGTAAGTTTGTATATCGAGTGCGCAAATGTAGAAGCTTGGCCTTCCTTTTAGACCTAAATTCTTTTTAGTGAGTAAGGCTTGGCTGTCTTTTTACAAGTTTTGTGTGGGATTTGAATTACATGGATGAAAAATAATAAGATTTTATGTGATAAAGTTTGTGGCCAAAATTTATATCGAAGATAAAAAAATCTGTTTGGTAATTAAATCATCATCAGTCAAAAATCGCAAGTAACATTAGTTTTCATATAATGAACCTTTGTTGGTCTCGGCAGCCAGCGCCGTTGCCTTACGACACAGAATAACAATCAATTGATTTTTTAGAAATCAATTCAGAAATTTCCTTTGAATCCATGACTGTTTCCCGATTAATGAAATTGAGAAACAATCAATTGATAAAAAATACATTGAAATAAAAATTAACATTTAACAAACATTTAAAAATATAACCTTCTAACTATATAACCGAAGTGATTTCTAAAAATACGAATGGACCATCGCAGAACATATAATATTACAAACTCATGTGTTTAATTACTTGTAATACAAAAAACAATCCTAAAAGTTTTTAAAAAAAAAAATCCCCTTGCTCCTACAATTAGCCCTGTTAAACTTATTGTGTCTTAGAACGGTCTTTGTAATAGTTCACCGTCGGTTCATAGATGCCTCTTTTCTCGAGATCCACTTCACAAATTTAATTTAATTTTTAATTTAATTTAGATGACAACTCGAACTGTTCACTTTGCAGTTTGTCGTTCATGTCTGAAGGTCAGAACATGTTTTGTTTTATCTACTCTAAAACCCGAGCTTCCTGTAAACTTAGCCTACTATCACTAGCACTCGTTTCCGCTGTGTTCAGAAGTGTCTGAAAGCAGTTTCAGACAGAACATTACAAACTACAAACGGGAGGTTTAAATCATAATTAGTTGTGTATGTCACGCAGGCCTATATACAATAATGCATTCTTTATAGAAACTCAGGCCTGAACAATAATGAGTAAATCTATATTACGGTACAAATGATGTTTTTTAATTACTAGGAAAACGCTTAAGTCCCGCCGCGTTGATGGATGAGCTTTTTTTGTAAGATTTTGTTTGCGTTTTTTTGCGTTTGTTTTCACTTTTACTTTGCAAGTGCTTTGCTTATTGAATGCATTGTAGGTGATTGTTGTCAAGTTTCTATTGTTACTTGTTAATTGTTGTTATAAACCTCAAAACAACTCATATTAAAACCTTTATTTCTATGGATTCTGGCTAACTTCTTCAACTTTTTCTTTCAAAAGGTACTACATCATCATAACCTCAATGTCCATGTGAAATCGGAACGTTGTAGCCCTACCCGTTTGGTCAGAATCGGACCAAATGTCACGAAAATATCGCATTAAAAATCGAAAAAAATCGTAAAAGTACCATATTCATGAGATATATTTCTTCGATTGTACCCTAAAACAATACACCTCTAAGTTCAGAGATTTTTTAGGTCCTCTCAAATTTTCATCAAGATTGCATATCCCGTTTGCCCGGTAGAGAGCGAACAAACAGACAAAAAAACAAACAAACAAACAAACAAACAAACAAACAAAAAAACACCCGAGCTAAATTTTTTGGGGGTCACGAAATTGAAGTCTTCGCTTCGCTCATCCAATTATTATCCAACACCAGAAACATGTTATGAACATTGTTCTCCGCAGAGCGGCTAAGGGTGTAGTGCAAGATCGTTTTCAATCGGGGGCACACTTTGGCGATCTTGCTTCACCCTCTTTTGCCAACAGCACGTGGTGTTCCCAAGTGGTCACCCACTCAAGTACCGACCACGCCCGATGTTGCTTAACTTCGGTGATCTAACGAGAACCGGTGTATTCAATATGGCAAGGACGTTGGCAAGATGTGAGATGTATATTAATTTAACATCTATGGGAACTTTTTTTAGTGTTTTGCAAGTGTAATAAATATGTCCACAAGAGCTTTAGTCAATTTTATTGTGCGTACTACTGTTATTCATATCATAGTACGGTACTTTATTTGTATTGAGAACTGTTTAGGTGGACTATTAATCCTTGTTGACCCAAACTCGCCATTTGTGTTGTTACATGACGTTAGTACATTAAATAAATAAATAAATTAAAATAAATTGTATTTAGAGTACCCACTCAGTTATATAACTGATTTTCATTGGTGGACTTTAAATCAAAGAGACCAAGCCAACCCTGTAGGCCCGACGCAATCGACGAGTGAGCGATAACCAACCAAAGCCAAAGATCGATATTTTTAATAGAAATATAGCAATCAGTGGTATGGACAGTGCGAACACCCGCGGATCAACGCCAGAATCAACAAGGCCGATTCAGAACAACTTTGAATTTATTATGTGCTTCGTTGCTAGGACGGCTCCAAAGTCACAGTTTTCAAACTCCTAAGACAAGAACTGATGGACTTCCAAAGTCCAAATCAGAAGTTAAAAAACTTCTGACTTTAACGGGAAATCGAACACTGGACCTTCTGCATTGGAAGCAGATACGCTAACCACAAGACCAACGAGCCACACAAAACTATTATTGCATAATAGTAACTAAATGATTGACAACTAAAAAACATGTTTTTTTCTTCTTCATATCACAAGGTCACGACACTGAAAAACAATGAAAACATAATTACAGACGTCAACGTAGTTTTACTATACACATGGAAATATATTCGTATAACAATCTGTAGGGGATTTATCTTAATTTCTCTTAAATAATCAAACAAATACAATTCCGAATTTAAAACCCATAACATTAATTTTGAATCGTGTATCATGACACTGACAGAACCACATTACTGTCTGTAATTATGTTTACAATATTTTAAAGAAATTGCTAAAAAAAAATGAAGGGCTACTTTCGTGTGGTTTTAAAACAAATAATTTTTTGTAGAATGCCCGCTGTAGGGTAGGCCTATAGTAGATTTAACCGGTGTGACCCTCTTCAGAACTATAGTTATTGCGGATAGGTTAATTGTGAAGGGATGTCCGAGGGCTATTTAACAGAACTCAATCCCTTGCATTCGCATTAACAACTGAGGAGAACCTCGGAAAAACCTTCAGTCAGGTTTGCCGGTCTCGACGGGATGCGAACCCGTGACCTCCCGAATCAGAGTCAAGCGCTTAGCGCTCGAGGCAACACTAGCTGGGAAGTGAGGCGAGGCCCACAACGCGATAAGGCGCAGTCAATTCTTCCGTCAGGCGTGATAATAACATAAAGTTACTAACCTTTCCTCCCGGTAACCTTGACATCTCTGCTCACAAGTCTTGAGACTTCTTCGTCAGCAATTGTGTCACGTTTTGTGTAGCAGCTCAAGCGTGCTGACAATTGAGGGACCGGTGAAGATGAAGACTATGTCACCTCTCACCGGTCAGTGTCGCCTCGTACGCCACACGGACCAGTGACCAGCTGGTGGTCAGTGGCTGTGGCCTTGAGCGAAGTTAGGAGGAGGAGGGGACAGCAGACTTGGCGCGGGCATTAGTGTTTTATAGGATACATTACAACGATATGTACGCGGTGTCTGGTTAGAATATACTATAACAGCAGCTGGATAGACAGACAGACAGACAGACAGACAGACAGACAGACAGACAGACAGACAGACAGACAGACAGACAGACAGACAGACAGACAGAAGTTTACATATTATGCAAACTTTTATTTACAAAATTAAAAACTTTTGAAAGTTATTGAAAAAATTTTTTAAAAGGAAAAAAAAGGGAGAAGGGAGGAAATAATAAATAATTTATCATGGAAGCCTGCCCAGGAGAAAGTATCCCTATCCCCCTCCAGAGCCAAATTAAGTATTGGAGGTAGGACAACTTAAAGGGGAGTCCGAGACTTTGACAACTGAGGGGGAAAGGGAAAAAAAACTGTAAGGAGTGGGTCTCGACGGGTTTCATCACGGAGAAACACGGGAGGATATTTTGATATTATTCTGAGATTTTATATGTTGAATTGCTCGGTTTAAGTTTCGTAGGAAAAAAAATTTATTTTGTATACTTTTTTTTTTTTCTTTTAAAAAAGTAACATCATTTCGCCTTTAACGAGCGCCAAGCCAACGATTTTTGTGTAAAAAGGAAAAATTTTTTTAAACTCGAAAATAAAAAAAAGGGTTTGGGCCATTTTACTTTTTTTAAAAAGCAAAAACTAGGGAGAAAGAATAAAAAGCTTGGCTCAACTTCTATACTCACAGCATTCACAGCCGAAGTTTTTTGAAGGAACGGCTCCCGTTTTTTTTTAAAAATTTTGGTATTTGGTTGTTTTCAGAAATCCCTTGAATTGATTTTTCCCCTCGCTGCTAGGACGGCTCCAAAAGTCACCATTTACACATTTAACGCTAAGATCTGATAGAGGGACTTACCTCCAATCAGAAAAAACCCTTTTCGGGACCATGTACTTTAAAAATGTACAACTTTTAAATTTTAATCTGTGAAATAAATAATATTTTTTTAAAAATTTGACATATTTTGTTTGGAAATTAAAAAAATGATTTTTCTCAGTGCCAATGGGACAAACAGGAATTTTTTTAGAGAATATTGAAAAAACATTCTGAAAAAAAGGCAAAAATTTTTTAAAAAAAAAGGGGTTTGTTCAGGAAATGTAAAAACTCTTTTTGTATTTTTTGTAAAATAAAAGAGAAAAAAGGTATAAATTTTTTTTTAAAAAAATATAGTTTTAGTAGTGTGTTATTATTTAAAATTTTAAATTTTACTTAAAATGAAGTTTTATTCAAGACAAAATTTCAAAAACATCCTTAAGGTGCACAGGAGTAGCTATAATATGGGGGTGCGATGCAGTGTCCAGCATTTCATTTAGAACTCGGCCAAACTGTCAATCGGCATAATTTTTTTTTATCTTTTCATAAAAAATTTACGGATTTTATGTTTTGTCGATTTTCAAAATTTAAAATAAATAGGTCTTATAAAAAATTGCGAATTGGTCAATATTTTAAAAATTTTTCCTTCACTTTAGAGCTTTATAAAAAAATTAAAAAAACTTTTTAGGGAAAAAAGTAAAAAACATAAGTCAATTTCAACTTTATCTTCAAAATAAAAAAAAAATTATCAAAATCGTATGTGTAGTTTCCCCGCAAAACTACTGAATCGAATGCATTTTTGGCCGCTTTTTTGGGCCCTTTTCAGCCCCAGCAAGTGGCCCACTCGGGCGATACGATTTTTTTGAGTGACGGATGGTTATTTATGTTCGAAAAAAAAAATTTCATTGGCCACAGAGAAAAACTGTTCAGTAATGAGAACCCCATAAAATGAAATACATGTTTACGTTTCTATGAACACGGCAACAGAAAACTTAGTTTTTTTGGTAAGCTGTTAAGCGAATCAACCATTTATTTTTCAATGAGCCAATAAGAAACGTAACAGCATAATCATAACGTGCAACGATAAAAATTCGATGGAAAATGCAAAATTATAGTATGACCTGCAATGGTCATCAGTTCATTTGGGTTACCCCTCGCCATGATGAAAAAACATATTTTTTTTTTATAGCATGTAACGGAACGCAATTTTGTTACCCTAGATATGATACGGTAAATTATAACAGACAAAAAATTTAAATTTTAAAATTACTCGTTTTGGAGTCGAACCCGTACATTGGGTTTTCTATCCCGCGTTTTCTTTTGCGCGACTGGAGTATCCACGTACAAATACTGGGCTAAATTGCGAAAGGCCTTTTAAAAAATGGAAAGAAAAATAGTTTTCCGTTTGGAGTCGTTCTTTTTTTAAATTTTCCCCGACATCAATACGAAATATCTTAAATATATTGCTTTAAAATTGTCCCCATGGGAATAGAAGGGCCCGGGGTATCCCTGCCCGGGGCGGCGGGCGGGATGCTTACCAAAGGCTTGGAGACGGCGTCATAAATTCAGTCTATTTGGTAGTTAATTTTATTTTTGGGGGGGATAGAAAAGTGCGAATAATCAAAAAAAAAGGGGAAACATTGTGGGCACTACACCCAAAAAATCAGAACGTTAAAGAATTATTCACGTGAAAAAATCTAAAGCCGATCATTGTACAAACGTATTCGCAGGGGCATATCCCTTTGACATAAAAGTATCAATCTTGGTTTTTTTTTGTGCCTTTAAAGAACGACGTGGAAACGCAATAAATTAGCCACACTGCCCCCCACCCCCCTCCGCAGAAAGCATTTCTCTTGCAATAGTAGTAAGATATTTTTCCCAAAGGCCAGCATGGGTTTGGTAAATGGGCCCCCGAAACCGTAGCCTGACAATTCTTTTTTTTTTTACGTGTTATCCAATCACGCATCTTTGTTATTTGTAAATATTGTTTATTGTGCCATGCAAGTACCAAAAAACCAAAAACTACGGAGACATAAATAGCGGATGACGACACTTTCGTAATTTGCCCCGTCATCGTCTTAGAAAATTTATAAGTTTAAACTTTATCAACCCCAAAATGAAAATTTGTTTTTAAAATTTGCTCTACTTAGTTAGCTATTATCTTTGTTTTGAATGTTTTTTGAAAAAAATTTTTTGGGTGTTGAAGCCCTGATTACCTGATGGGGAAAAAAGGTTATAAAATTTCCCAAAGCAAATTTTTTAAAAAGGGTTACTATTACTACGATGAAATCTATTGCTATAAAAGAGAATCATTAGGTGCAGTCAAAAAAGTAGTACAAAAAAGAGAATATACGTCGGGAAAAAACAACGACAATGTAAAAATAGGAAACAAATCGGTTACACAGTTTTATATAATAATAATATTTTATATCTGCGAAATGCTGTTTCCCTGCATTTCAGCGGGAAAACTTACTTAGTCCAAAATTTGTCATATCTGCATAAAATTGGGAAAAATCTATTAACAAAAAAAATTAATCTTTAAAACTTTAAAAAAACATGATACCTACAAAGGAAAATTTTGGGAAAATAAACTTTTGCTTGAATACTAAAAAAAATTTTACACTTTAAAAAAAAAAACGCAAATTTCAAAATTTTTAAAAAAGTCGGATTTGGTGCGTAGTTGGGTTTTGAACATTAATTATTGTGCTGTTAGATTTAAAAATTTTTTCAGCGCATTTCATCCATAGTATCTGATGTAGGCTACCATTTTTGTATTTACTATGAAAATAGCAATAGGTAATGAATAAAGAACACTATGGGTATCCAGGAAAGCCAATGGGGGGGGGGGGGGGGGGTTGTCAATATGCCCAAAAAGGGACGGGGCTGGTGCCCAAACCCCAGCCGCCCGGGGCCCCTTTTGAATTTTTTCTCGTATTTGACTTTTCAAGCCCTTAAAAAACGTTGTAGAGTCAATACAACCCAAAATGCTATGCGAATCATAAAATTTTTTATTGTGGAAGTTGACTTTTTAAGTAAAGTAATTACCTATGTAAAAATCATAGTTTGGTTGCTCCCTCCTTTTTATTTTTCTTCAACGTCACACTCGTTTTTGTTTTTTTGGGGGGGAGGGGGGGGGGTTAACACTTTAACCCCCCCCCCTCGCCCCCTTGGATACGCCACTGAAAAACAAAAACTATCTACTCTACAAAAACAAACAAAGTTTTAAAATCATGGTTTGAGTTTTGCCTAACGGGGACGCGCCCTTTTTCCAAATAAAAAACAATCGTGCAACTTAAAACTTAGCAAATTCCCTAATTATTCAGGTTGATAAAACACAAAAGTTCATATTATAAACCCTTTATACTTTTTTTTGAAGCCAAGGCCATGAATCTCAGCTATTTGGGGGAAAGGGGAGGGGGAAAAAGATCATTAGGATTGATTTTTTACATGTGTTTAACAGTAAAAAAAGTTTACATTATTGATATCAAATTAATTTTTAAGAAGCTTGGGCTCAAATTTTGGTGTCTTTAGTGGGGTGGGCTTTTTACAGGCCCCAAAATTCATTTTTTTGAGTACCCAAAAAATTTCTGGGGGAAAAAAATTGGTAAAAAAAGGATATGTAAGCATATCGACAAAAACCCACAATTCAATTGGCCAGCGATTTGGCCGAACGGGTTTTAATTCAAAACAAAAAAATATAACATTCGAAAATAAAATGTTTTTTCTTTTACCTTTATTCACTTTTCACTATCACACGCCCCCCCCCCCACCACACACCCCCACACCACACACCACACACACACAATCGCATGCAATGTTGGTCTTTGTCGGGGGAAAGTAAAAGACACAGGGCCCTAAGCGGGAAAACGCGTGTGACACACTCACTTACACATAGGGTCCCCCGCTATCGTCACATGCATTGGGTTGGTTTGGGGAAGAGGAGATATTATCTCATCATAAACCCCGATTTTGAGTCTCAAAACTCAAAATAAAAAGTTTGAGAATCGTTCTCGATAAACTAAAAGAGAGGGTGAGCATCCCTCAACGCGACTATTTTAGCAATATATTAAAACCCAATAGTAGTTTTAAAAAAAACTGTTTTCAAATTTTATTCATCACAAGTTTTTTTGTATTGGTTTCAATATCTAAAAAATATGAACTCGTGGTCGTGTGGTTAAGGCTCTGCTTCCCAAAGCAGAAGGGCCAGGTTCGATTTCCGTGTAGGCAGATTATTTAGACTTCTGATGTGGATTGAGTCCACATAGGGAAAGTGTAAACGGTGACTTTTGGGGTTGAGCTCCCAACCCCCCATGCACATAAAAAAAAGGTTATAACATCCGGTAAGGGAAAACAGTATACGATTGCTTTTTTGCTGCGTGACTGTGAATACCTAAACTATTTGTCTTTATACATACTTCATATAAACTGGCGTAACTCGGAGGGCGAATTTGGTCAGAGGGGGGCGAGGGGAGCGCAAATTTTTTTGAAATTTAATTTTTTTTAATATTTATAAATGTTGATACATTTTTCTTATTTTGCAATTTTTTTTATTATTTTTTAGGGTTTTTTTTTAAAAAAAAATTGCAAAAATTCCTACACACTTAGAATCGAAAATTTTTTCCGGGGGCTGTGCGCTTCGACCCGTATCAACTGGGGGCCCAACCCCCCCCAGACCCCCCATTGTTCCAAGTTCCCAAAAAAGGCCGTTACCCCGGACAGAGGTATCCCCTAAATCATTTTCGGGGTGATCCCTGACTATCACGTACCAGTGACCTACATTCCCTTTTTATAGTTGTGCTGACCTTGATCTTTGGGGATACAACAAAGTTTGCTCCGGAAAAATAAGGGCAAGTTACGCCAAAGTATGTTTAATATACTGAAAAGTGTTTGGCTAATGGCTTTACTGATTCGGGGGGGTCTCGGGGTTTTGATCCCGTCCAAACCGTCCTGTTTTTATTACGTAGTACTGATTATTTTTGTAGTATCGTATGCTAGCATATTATAATAATGCAGGATAGAAATAAAAGCTTTAAAATGTTTCCGACCGGGGATCCCTTTCCCGGGGAGGTTAAGCAGTTTAGTGGTGTGTTCCCGTGCCCGATTTTCTGGACTTGAACCCAAGTCGCTCACATTTTATGACAATAATTTTTATGTGATGGTCTAGCCCGTATTTAGAATAATAAAACATTATACTTATTTAAATGGCGTAAAGTTCTTTGTTTGCAATCCCTCATTCCATAGAAAAATGATCTTGCATAGAGCAAAAAAAAAATTTAAATTTAATTTTTTGGGTTTTTCCCCTCATTATGGATGGGGGCGTAACACTCAAAACAAAACTTATGTGAATGTAAAACACTTCTTAATTGACGGACGACACTCATTTTCGCCACTCGTGAAGGTGTATTTTATCTCAGGCGACCTTGGGCAATGTGTGAGCGCATCCGCGTCCTTCAAACCTTCCGCGTACAAAAATCCCCGCCCCGTCGTAAAAAATACACTCGCTATTGGGGGGACAAAATAAAAATATTTTTAGCGGAAAATTCTGAGGCCCTCCCCCAACACGTCCTTTTCCCCCAAAACCCCCCACCCATGTCCGTTTTTCTCCAAGATTTTGCTTAACGCCCTGTGACACCTTAAAAAAAACCCTTTTTGGGGGGGGAAAAATCAAAAAAACTTAGAAAAAAAGACATTTGAACTACTTTTCAAAAGGCTTATTTTTGTCCAATTAAACTTGTTTCTGAAAGCTTTAAATCTTGTCATTATCGCGATTTTTAACCCCGGCCCACCGCATTGGGAAACAAGCCCTAGCCACAAGTTCTGTAAAATCGTTATGGAGATAAGACTTATCCGGGACTTTTGCGACAATTTTTCGTGCGACTGATTTTGTAAAAATGATAGCGATCCTATGTAACGGGAAATGAAAAAGGAAATCGCTATGTATGCTACAAGATACGATAAATGGCGGCCCTAGCGACTATTTTTCAGAATCAGGTCGATAAAGATAATTTATAACGGATTTTCATACAAACCGGATCGCTATCGCATCATAGCGACTATTTACAGAATCGCCTAGTGGCTACTAGAGAACCCGGGATCTTATTTATACGTTAATAGAAGCGCATTTGGATGTTCGCGTGTTAAAAATTTCCGGGACTCACCCCCCTAGAAATGTAGCGTTTCACCCCCAAAAAGTGGTAACGGGGATGTAGCAAATTTACGCCAAGCAATTTAATATATTCTAATTTTTTTTCCTGGGGATAAAACCTCGCCGAATAATGATTTTATTAATAAAAAATGTTTTTATATTAACCCTTTATCAACGAATAATTTTATTTTTTGGGCAAATTGTAATTTAACATTGTACTTTGTTTGGTCCTTGGGGATTACCGAGATAAAAACCCGGGGAAACTTCTTTACGACTCTGGTTCCATGGTTACCAAAAAAACCCCCCCCCTTGGGCTCACTGCCTTTGCTAGGATTTTGAAAAGGAAATTATCAAGGAACCAATGGATTTTCCCCGGCGGTGAGCCCTAATAAATGTCTAAACCGTACGATCTAAAGATAAAGCGGCGTTTACGGGTACGATTTAAACCAAGGGTGGAAAGTTTCAAAGGGAAATGTGAGCAGTCAAAAGGCGAACAGGAAATCATAAATACTAATTTTTAAATTTGGGGCCTCGGTTTATCGGGCATCTTTTAGGGGGAGGATGTAAAGGGGCCCCTTTAGTGACAAGAAGCAGGCAAAAAAAAAAACATTAAAAACCCAAAAAGGACAAAGAAAAAAAACCTAGAAATTTAAAATTTTTCAATCCATGACGTAATTTAAAAAATAGAGTGTGGTTTTGGGCTTATTTAAGCCAATAAAACCAAAATCAAAAAGGAAATTGTATATTTAAATCTCAAGATTTTCAATGTCGCTTCCCCAACATCTCCCACACATTTAACGTGCAGTATTTGACCCAAACTATTTTAATTTTCCCCATATTATGTGGAGTTGGGTTTTTTCCCAAAATTGCCTCACACTGAGCGTCTGACAAATTTTTACCAAAAAAATATGAAAAAAAATTAAATAGTACTCTCTTAAACCCTTTCAGTACCGAAAACTTTTTTAAACTAGGGAAAACGCTAAGTCCCGCGGTTTAGGAAAGAGCTTTTTTAAGTATTTAGTTTGCGGGGATATTTTACTTTTGTAAGGGTTTTGCTTTTTGCCATGCATTGTAGGTGATTGTTGTCAAGTTTTTATTGTTACTTTTCAAATGTTATTATTTACTGTAAAAAACTTATATTAAAAAGCTTTTTTTCTATGGATTCTGGCAAACTTTTCAACTTTTTTTTCAAAGGGTACTACATCACCGAAACCTTAATGTCTATGTATAATATGAACGTTGTAGACCCCACCCCTTTGGTCGTAATCGGCCCAAATGCCACGAAAATATCGCACTAAACCGTAAAAAACGTATATTAAAAGCTTTATTTCTATGGATTCTGGCTAATTTTTTCCATCTTTTTCTTTCAAAAGGATTACATGACCATAAAACCCTTTTTGTCCAAAGTATAATATGAACGTTGTAGCCCCACCCTTTTTGGGCAGAATCGCCAAAATGACACGAAAATATTTGCACTAATAATCGAAAAAATCGTAAAAGTACGATATTCATGAGAAATATTTCTTCGATTGTACCCAAAAACAATACACCTCTAAGTTCAGAGATTTCGAAGGTCCCCCACAATTTTAATTAAGATCGCTTATGCCGTTTGCCCGGAATCCTCCCTAACAAACAGACAAAAACAAACAAAAAAAAAAAAAAACAAAACAAAAAAACATTGGAGCTAAATTTTTGGGGGGTCAGTGAAATTGAAGTCTTCGCTTCGCTCATCCAATGAAGTTATTTTAAAGCAATAATTTCAAAATAGTACACTTTTGTTTTAAGTTTTAAAAGTTTTTTTTCAAATATATTTTTTCGTGTTTTTAAGAATTTAGGGAAATTTTGGATTTTAAATTTAAAGCTCTTTTTAAGTAAAGATGTAAATTTGATGTACATTCCTAAAAAAAGATTGTTTTTTACATTTTTTGCATATTTTACATTTTTTGTATCTCAAATAGTAGCAATTTAGAAATATATTATTTTTCCCGGGGACAAATCATTTTTTTTAAATTTTTAGCCTTTTTGCAATCGGGATGGGAAAAAAGTATTTTTTTACGGCACGATTTTTTTTTGTCAAATTGAAAAAAAACTATCTTTGTGCCGGATATTCATTTGGAAAGTTTATGTCCATTTATAATGAGTTAATGTCTGAAAGGGTTAAAATGCCAAAAAATGGACCAAAATCGTTTAAAGTATTAAAAAATTCCAAGTCCAAATAAAGTATGTACCGTTTTGGTATCAGTAACCTTTGAATCGTACTTAAAACTATTTTTGAGGCATGCATTTTTAACAAAAGAAAAAGGACATGTCACTGTAGTGTTTGGAGATTGGCAGCCCTGACGGGACACACGGAACTAGGGACCCGTGAGTGGATGTATGTATTAGAGTGATCGTAATAAACAATAGATGAACAGTAAAGTGTCTCTTGTGATTACCGGTACCTTACATCCTACATTTTGGCGACGTGGTAAAACACTAACGCGTGCAGTGATTAAATTCGTGAGTTTAAATACGGAATAAGAAAAAAATGAGTGAGACTGAGAGCCTAGGCCTAGGCCTAGGCCAAGGCCTACGTCCGTTCGACACCCATGGCGATGACGCCACAGTTGCCGAAAGGTGGCGCAGGTGGGTAAGGAGTTTTGACATTTTCATAGGCTCCAAGGGCGTCACAGATAAGAACATTAAAAAATTTAAGTTTTTGCATCATGCTGGGGAAGAGGTCCAGAACATCTGGTACACATTGCCTGTCGCTCTTTGGCCGGCATCTAGGCGTAGGCGAGGGCCAAGACGTCAACGAGTACGACGTATGTTTGAGGGGCCGCCTAAAGTGCGTGCATTTTCCAAAAAGGTAAGGGAGCGTCTTTATCACTTAAAAATATTTTCCCCCTTTGAGGGAAATGGGAGAGACGAAAACCCCTTTTATTTGGGTTTTTTTTGGGG
>JAMZAV010010478.1:0-21351 GCA_024449915.1 Sweltsa coloradensis
GATTTAAAAAAGACAAGTTTTTCAATAGCGGTGTCAAAGATTATTATAAGTGGGCCTAGTTAGGCCTAGTTCTGTTATTTCTTGATTTGGTTAGTCGGGAAACACTCCCGTGGGTGAAATTGTTAATATTTAATACAAATCAGGCGTTAAAAATCCATCCCGATCGGGGTTCGAAGTGACTTCGAACCCGAGTCTCCCACATTCCAGGTAGGCGCCTTAGCCAACTACTAGACCACCGAGACGGTAACTATTTAACTTCTGAATACTGAAGTTGCATTATAGATCTGAATGGATGGAACAGTACTGCAACGAATATCTGTTGTATTTGAACTGACCAAACATACATGATTTATAATGTCATTACCTTACGCAGGTATGAGCGAGGGTTTATTTCTCGATTTGGTTGGTCGGGAAACACTCCCGTAGGTGGAATTTTTAATATTTCATACAATTCAAAAGTTAAAAAATTCATCCCGATTGGGGTTCGAACCATCCATTCAGTTCTATAATACAACTAGAATTCAGAATTTAAATTGTTACTGTCTCGGTGGTCTAGTTGGCTAAGGCACCTACCTGAAATGTGGGGTACTCGGGTTCGAACCCCGATCGGGATATCAAAAATATCAGTTGATAGTTAGTTATTGTGTGTATTTTTGTTTATTTGGATTAAGGACGCGTCAACCGTTAGGTCATAATGCACCACTCTAGCCTAAGGGGGGTGGGGAGGAGGAGCCCATGCTGGTCAGAACCAGCCACGGGTAAGAAGGGGGGTTTCTCACGTCGCGGTCGTCATCGTCTTTGTCATCGTTCGTTGTGTCATTGTCATCGTCGCCGGGGGGTCGTCAAGGGAAGGGGGCAAGGTCCCCGACGACGATTGCCAGAGCTCGCCTCTAGTTTGGGGGGGAAAATACTCCGCTCCTACTGTATAGCTGATGATTGCGAGGTGGACTTTTTCTCTTGAATCGCCTTTTACGATTAGCAGAGCCATGCTCTGGACATTTTGTATTTAATATATTAGATAAGTTATATAAATGTGCATATTTTTATTTACTCTAATGAATTGACATTTGAGGGACAAGTGGGCCAGGCCCAGTTCTATGGACCACGTGCTCTTTAAGAAAGCGTAGCTCATCCCCTAAAGCTTCACTTCTCCGTCCGTCCGTCCGTCTGTCTGTGCGTGAATCACGTCTCAAGATAATAACCGAACATGACCTCCGATTGACATTCAGTTTTTGGTTGACATTGACCTTCAAGAAGGATGATACAGAATGTTTGTGGTGACCATGAGGTAAAGGCGTTCCGGCTAGAATTATTTCTTAAGTGTATGTTTTGTATTGTATTGCTTGTTGGTCTTGTGGTTAGAGGCTCTGCTCTCAATGCAGAAGGTCCAGGGTTCGATACCCGTTTTAGGAACTTCTGATTAGGACTGACGTCCATCGGTTCTTGGCTTAGGAATTTGTAAACTGTGACTTTGGAGCCGTCCTAGCATCAAAGCACATAATACATTTGGATGATGAGATGTAGGCTTTCAGTCTTTCACGACCCGTAGATGTCTTCTGTATGATCCCGGGGCTGTTTCGTCGTGTCGATGATGAGGCACTGCTCGACGTTTCGCCACCCATGTTGGTGGCTTCTTCAAGAATGACCAACATGGGTGGCGGAACGTCGAGCAGTGCCTCATCATCGACACGACGAAACAGCCCAGGGATCATACAGAAGACACATTTGGATGATGTTCCGAATTAGCCTTGTTGATTTTGGCACTGTCTGCGGGTGGAATCGTGTCCAGCTTGATTGATCGGCGTTTCATTAGACGAGGGAGTGGAGCGACTGAGGATACAATTCAACTCAAACGGCGCTTATTCCGTGATTCTGTACGTGCGTGTGTGTACGTCCAAAATCAGCCGAATCGCTGAACAGATTGCGATGAAATTTAAACAGACATCCGGTACGAGTTTACTGAGAACTGCTAACAAAATCAGCTATAGTAGGATTCAGCCAAGATTGAACGACCTTCAAAGTTGCATTTGTTTAAATCGGCATAACCAACACAGGAGAAATAAAATTGCTAGCATCATTTATCTACTCCGTGCGCTGCGTGCGTGTGGCGAGGTGACGAACTAGGTGTATGTCAACAGACCATTCCAAACGTTGGAGGTTATGTTTCATTAGGATACTGTCATTGCGTGTTATGTTTTGTCACAGAGTTGTTTTGGATATTAAAATTCTTTGTCTCATATTATTATTTTATTTTAATCAACACAATTCTATTTGCATAAAAATTTAACTAGGCCCTAGGGCAAGGATACTATTATACACTTCGTTCTAGCCCAGCCTAGGGCCAGGCCTAGTCAATGCAATTTCTCTCTGGGGGTTGGGGGGGGGGGGCAAAAGCCTAGGCCTTGCTTTAATATGCAGCCCATGCAGCCTATCTATGATGCAGCCTAGGCTAGCTAGATCTAGTCCTACATTGATAAAACAGGGAAATTCTTGTGATATGTGTTCAATTTGGGGAAACTAGGCCTAGCCTAAGGCTACGCGTAGCCTAGCATCGGCCCAACTCAGGCCTAGGCCTAGTATTTATAGCCCTACCCCCCAAAAGGAATATTGAAAGTATTTTTTTCTAAAAGCCTTATGTCTATAACCGTTGTCTTGTACGTATTTAGGTCCTACTGTTTAGGTACCTAGGCCCTACCTAATTGGTTGGCTTACTAGACTGTGTTTTTCCCGCGGGCCCTATTAGTGCATGGCTTAGTGACAAAGACCTAGGCCTACTTTACTTCAACATCAGACAATTGATAGACCTACTCAATTAATCAATACTTAGGCTATGCCTACATAACATTAAAATATTATTAATTAATAAATAGTCAAGCCCAGAACTCAGAAGAGCAACCAAGTAAAGAAATTAGTCAGAAACAAGATTAAAGCAGACGACGTAGGCTAGGGCCTATCCAGGGCCTATCTGTTCTGTGCAGACGACAGGCCTTTAGTAATATTTTAGCTGATTGTATGAAAGTGGTATTGGGAAGATCGCTCATTGGTCAATAAAATAAAACCATTGTTGTCAACTGTGAAAACGAATAACGACTTGACATTTGTTTGTTATTTATTACTTTCAATGAATTTGATCGTCCAGATTACATTAAATTAATCTTTTAAACAATAATTTAGTATTTTTATTTAATAATGCACCGTGTATAATTCATTAATTTTTTTAAAAGTACACTTTTAATTAGACCTCCAATTTTGTTCAAGTGGTTCACATGAAAAATGGGCCCCCGAACAGTGTAAAAAGGTCATTAAAAGTTGTGTGATTTCCTAGCTAGATCCATTGCGATTTTAACCTACAAAAAATAATACATTTGAAAATAGGCTGCAAATGTGGTAGGAATTATTTTAACGTCTAGGTTTTTGTTTTTGAAAAAATACTTTTTGTTTGCTATTTGTCAGCTGTGAAATTTATGCAGTGCCCAAAAGGTGTATCGATTCTTGCACCCCCAGGTACCCCCAGACCCCCAAATTCCTCTAGGAGATTGAGTAATCCCTTTTGCAATCTCTACACGTATTTTCGTACTGGCCATGTTTTCCATAGTATTGTCCACAGATGATAGACACACTTCGTTAAGTGCTTTTCAAAACGTTTTATAATTTAAAAAGAAGAAAAAGACAATCCAGAATTTACATAATCTTTCCCGAACAGGGGACTTAACCCCGGTCTCCCCCATTTGGGTATAAGGGCGCCTTAGCCAACTAGACTAGAAAAACGCCAAAGTCGTTGTTAGACGAGTCGTGTGTTGAGTATCCGGGAACATCTTCATACAAGTTGATTGATATTTAGATATAAATGATAGGGTTTTGAGTTAATTTGTTATAAGGGTGCATCAACTGTAAGGCTAATGCGCCACTCTAGCCTATGATAGGCTAGAAAGGAAAGACCACACTGTCTCAATCCAGCCTTATGTATAGGGGAAGAAAAGGCAGTTACCGGGTACTCAACACATGGCTCACTCTCACGTCTAGCAACGACTTTGGCGTTTTCCTAGAAGTACTTAAAATATGGTGGTCTCCAGTTGGTCATTGTGACTAGTCGATGGTGTCGGCGCCTGCTGGTTTGGCTTGGTCTGATTTAAATTTAATGTACTCCACTGAAAATCAGTGCTGTGACTGAGTTGGTAGACTTTAAATAAGAATTTGTTTATTTATTTATTTATTTAAAAGCTGTACTTGTGTATTCTTCATTGAGAATCTGTTCATTAAAGGGCAAGGATCACCAGCAATCGCGAAATAGCCTTTTTTTAGTAATATCTCTCAAACCGCACGTAAAATCGAAAAAAGGGCTAATAAGTCTCACGTAGTTTCGTAAGAACTACACCCTGCATGAAAAATTATTCAAATATTGTAATCAAAAGCGTTTTTAATTATGGAATATATTAATTCAATTTAAACCTTGTTTAAAATCATTACTGGTTCCAATACTTGTAAAAGGTTTTTTTCCCAGTTTTTTTTGTTTATTTGGATTAAGGACCCCGTCAACCGTTAGGTCATAATGCACAACGTCTAGCCTAAGGGCCTGGGGGGGGGGGGAGGAGGGGCCCATGCGGGTCAGAAACCAGCCACGGGTAAGGGGAGGAAAGGGGGTTCTCACGTCGCGGTCGTCATTGTCTTTGTCATCTTTTCGTGGTATCATTGTCGTCTCGTCGTCGAGGGGTCGTCAAGGGAAAAAGGTCCCGACGACGATTGCCATAAAAAAGGGCAAATAAGTCTCACGTAGTTTCGTTAGAACTACACCCTGCATGAAAAAATATTCAAATATTAGCCTATAATCAATAGCGTTTTTAATTACGGTATACATTAATTTTATTAACCTTGATTAAAATCATTACTGAGGTTACAATATTTGTAAAAGGTTTTTATCCAGATATAGTTTTAACTAAAACCCTAATATGTGACTTATTTTTCCACTTTTTCGTTTTTGTGTAGCGTTATGTGAGTTATACTAAAATAAGGATATTTCGCGTGTTTTTAATATTGGTGGTAGTCCTTCCCTAAAGTAGCTTCGCTCCCTCTTTGGGGACTCCCTTAACCGTGCTCTTTCTGTCCCTTTGCATTAATATTGTTTTTGTTCAAAAATGCTGAAAGTAAGGATGAAAATATTTGTAAAATCACACTTACAAACTTCTCCGATAGTTCATCTCGCTTATTTTGTATAAAATGAAACCCTATACGAGCTGAAAAGTAAAAATGACAAACAAACTCTCAGAGGACACTTTAAGAAACACTAGACTTTCTTCGCAACCCGAAGGCTTGGGTATTTATTGGATGAGCGTAGCGAAAAAACGTACAAAAGGTACCAAATAAAACGACGACGTGAGAAACTAGGGCGCTTCAACCGGTTAGGTCATATTGCGCCGCCTGTGAATTAAAGTTGATTGAGTTATTGCAGGTATGTTTGATGATTAGATTGTTTTCTAAGTGTATAAATAACAAAATAAATTGATGATGATGAAAGTAATAGCAAAATAAAAGTTATGTTTGTGAATGAAAAGAAAGAAAATAAAGAATTTGTGTATGATATGATGTGAATTAAATTTTGTAAAACGAATTAAGTGCTATGGATGAGAAATTTAGAAAGTTTGTCGCCATTATCATATGATAGATGTTCTTCACATGATTGGGAGAGATCAAATTACGTGCGCAAGGCATCATATTTGGTACATTCTGCTAGCATATGATGTACGGTTAAAAATACATCACATGTATCACATATGGGAATAACCTTTTCTCTGGTTAAGAGATATCCGTGAGTTAGGCGTGTGTGGCCTACACGAATTCTAGACAATACCACCTCTTCTCTACGTGAGAGTCGAGACGTAGGTGGACGAATTTTACTGTCAATGTGGGCATCACACTACGCAATTTGTTATTTTGCAACACATCCCTATGGATGCTTGTCGCAAATCCAACAATCTATACTTGAATCCACTCTTGACATCTGGAACGGGAACTAGATTGAAATCAACGTCGCGACGCTGGGAAGCTTCCTTAGCAGCCCGATCAGCGTGTTCGTCCCCTCTATGCCCACGTGTCCGGGTATCCCGCAAAACTCTATTATATATCCCTTAGAGGTTAGTTTTTCAAAATAGAATTGGATGTCTTGTACCAAATGATGACTAGAATACATGAGTTTTATAGCTTGAAGTGAACTGAAACTATCTGAACACAAAAGGTATTCTCCACAACGACAACGTAGAATGTATTTAAGACCTTCACGGATGGATAACAATTTTAATTGATTGAGCCGTTGATAGTTGTGAACGTTGTGATGTAGTTTCACAATTTATGGCTTGTTTCGTGCAAATGCTCATATTAAAATATTATGCATTCCACTTCAGAGACTTTAAGTTTGATTTATCAATAAGGATATTAAAGTGTTGCGAATTTTCTACAAGACCTATTGACAGTTAATGTTATGGATACTTGATAAAACACGGTGAGCATTATAGATTATAGAGTCGTTTTTTTTTTGTTAATTTGGATTAAGGACGCGTCAACCGTTAGGTCATAATGCACCACTCAAACCTAGGGGGGGGGGGGAAGGGCCCATGCTGGTCAGAACCAGCCACGGGTAAGGGGAGGAAAGGGGGTTCTCACGTCGCAGTCGTCATTGTCTTCGTCATCGTTCGTTGTGTCATTGTCGTCATCGTCGTCGAGGGGTAGTCAAGGGAAGGGGGCAAGATCCCCGACAACGATTGCCAGAGCTCGCCTTTATTTTCGGGAGTAAAATACTACCCTTCATACTAGCTGATGTTTGCGAGGTGGACTGTTTCTCTTGAATCGCCTTTTACGATTAGCAGAGCCATGCGCTGGGCCAAGGAAGGGGGCAAGGTCCCCGACGTCGATTGCCAGAGCTCGCCTCTAGTTTCTGGGAGTAATATACTCCGATATACTACCCTTCTTACTAGCTGATGTTTGCGAGGTGGTATTTTTCTCTTGAATCTCCTTTTACAATCAGCAGAGCCATGCTCTGGGCAATCATACCCCTTTAGGCATACAATATTCAGTTTTTCTTTCACCAAAGTCAACATTCTCAGCTTGTTTGTACCATTGAATACAGCAAAATAGTCAACACAACGACGACATGAGAAACTAGGGCGCTTCAACCGGTTAGGTCATATTGCGCCTCTGTGTTTGATGATTATATATTGTTTCTGAGTTTATTTTAAAAAAGATAGAGATTATTGTAATAGTTTTAGTTTATTGAAGTTATGAGGACTAAGGGCGCGTCAACCGTTAGGTAACAATGCGTCACTATAGCCTATCTATGGGATATGAGGGAGGGGGGATCCCATGCTGGTCCGAACGAGCTACGAGTAAGGGTCGGGAAAGGGGGATTCTCACATTTTGTTTATTTGGATTAAGGACGCGTCAACCGTTAGGTCATAATGCACCACTCTAGCCTAGGGGGGGGGGGGGGGGGGGCCCATGCTGGTCAGAACCAGCCAGGGGTAAGGGGGGGAAGGGGGGTTTCTCACGTCGCGGTCGTCATTGTCTTTGTCATCGTTCGTTGTGTCATTGTCATCGTCGCCGGGGGGTCGTCTAGGGAAGGGGACAAGGTCCCCGACGACGATTGCCAGAGCTCGCCTCTAGTTTCGGGGAGTAAGATACTCCGCTCTTTCTAGCTGATGTTTGCGAGGTGGACTTTTTCTCTTGAATCGCCTTTTACGATTAGCAGAGCCATGCTCTGGGCCTATTCTACCCCGGGCCCAGACGGGGTTACCGTCAACCGTTGGGTCATAATGCACCACTCTAGCCTAAGGGGGGGGGGGGGGGGAGGGGGGGGGGAGGAGGGCCCATGCTGGTCAGAACCAGCCATGGGTAAGGGGAGGAAAGGGGGTTTCACGTCGCGGTCGTCATTGTCTTTGTCATTGTTAGTGGTGTCATTGTCGTCATCGTCGCCGAGGGGTCGTCAAGGGAAGGGGGCAAGTTCCCCGACGACGATTGCCAGAGCTCGCCTCTAGTTGTGAGAGGTGGACTTTTTCTCTTGAATCGCCTTTTACGTTTAGCAGAGCCATGCTCTGGGCCAATTCTACCCCGAGCCCAGACGGGGGTAAAAGTAATATTACTTGGACACATCTCCTTTATTATTGTATATATCGTCAGCCAGTTGCCACACCTTTTGTCTTGTAGTCTACATCCTCAACCAGCCTGTTATCAAGCTACATCCATGCACTATCATGTAGTCCACATCCTCAGTCAGATACCAAGCCTGTTGACTACATTATAGTGGGTGTCACTATCGTGTAGTCGACATCCTCAGCCAGTTACCAAGCCACGTAATCTACATCCCCCACCATCCACTTAACAAACCACGTCCATTCACTATCATGTACTCTACATCCTCAGTCAGATACGAAGCCACAACCCCATCTCGCAGTCTTCATCCTCAGCCAGATACCAGGCCGCATCCACTTTCTTGTACTTAACATCCTCAGTCAGATACGAAGCCACACCCACTGTCGTGTGCTTGGTGCTCTTATTACTTACTACTCAACATCATGCCCCTGGGGTGACAAGCTCATCCTCGATCAATTCTAAGTAAACCCACCTTAGAAACGAGACATTGTAATTCCCACAGAGTTATTTAATAATAAATAATGTAATAAGTTGTTATAATGACGATAATTGGTCTTAAATGGATCACTGGGCCGATTCAATCCTTCCTTCTCTTGAAAGTGTCGATCATGGACCTAGATGTTTTAATTGTTTATTAGCATGCAGGTTGTCTGTCTGATCTCGTCTTATGGAGGGGACAAGTTTGTTGCTCGATATCTCTATGAACGTAATGCAGCTTTAAGGGCGCGTCAATCGTTAAGTCATAATCAGCCACTCTAGCCTGGGGGATGTGGGGAGGAATATCCCATGTTGCTCAGTGCCAGCAACGGGTAAGGGGAGGTATAGGGGTGGTCATGATCGTCTTTGTCGTCGTTCGTGTTGACTTGGTTATCGAGGTCGGGGAGGTCGTCAAGGTAAGAGGCAGTAACATAACAACACACCCATCAACGACGACATGAGAAACTAGGGCGCTTCAACCGTTTAGGTCATATTGCGCCGCATGTGATATTGAAAGATATTGAAATGAGTTTATGGCGTGTTTTATAATTATATTGCTTTCTAAGTTTATAATATAAAAGAAAATGATGGTGATAGTAATAGCAAAGAATTATTTATTTTAATAAAATTAATATGAAATGTATTTGATGTGACTAGCAATGGTCAAATACTCCGGAAGTAATTACTACACATGTTTGTTTCAAGACAATTTTATTACACATTTGAATTTTGTTTATATTAATACACCAACGATACAACGTGTAACAATCAACACTTACAATCCTAAGTTCAATCTTTGCAATTGCATTTCAGTAGTTTCTATTTTCTACACTATTAGGCGACGTAAGCAGTCAAATGCATTTCGATATTTTGTGGTGTAGTAGTGTGTTATGTATACATGTATTATTACATGTATTTGTGTCAATATGCGTGTTTTGTGTGAAAGTTTTTGCACATGTTTTTGTGCACATGAGTGTGTCCACTAGTCCTAAATACAGCATACATCTGAATACAATCAGTTGTAATTTTAGTACATATAGTGAAATATGACAATCATACATATTTTGAGTTTAGAAAGAACTCACATTATTTATTTATTTATTTATTTATTATTTATTTATTTAACGTCTATCCTATCCGTTGATGTATTGATTGTGATTTTATTGTTATTTACCTGTACCATTACAGGATAGGTCGGCCAGTGTAAGGTTATGAACATATGCACATACCCTCAGAAGCATGCATGGTTTAACCATGGAGTTATAAATAGTGGTTTAACAGTGATATAGGCCTAGTAAGCCAACAATATTATCAAAATATGTATACAATTCACATCGAACAACTATCAAATATGTTATGCCAATGCGTAATTACCTTTGACATATTATGCCAGAACTAGTATACCCATGTGGGTCTCGAACTAAAAGCACCTCGCCCCATCTACGTGAATTAAGAATGAGGTCATAACATATTTATGCCATACTCTCACTTTCATCTGTACCATTATATTGCACCAATTGTAAATAACCTCATCGAACACATTCTCTTCTCCAATTATACTATCGTAAATTAATATATATATCATTATCATTATTATTATAGTAACTCGCTTACTTTTCAAAATCCAATTTTACATATTAGTATTTATATTCTCCATCATTATCATGTGTATCATATTCAGGAACATAATATTGTTATTAAGGATTATTCATTCCCTCTCTTCCTAGAGGGGTTATATCTGTTACCATGTATCGGTCGAATGAATAAATTGAATTGAATTGAATATCAAGTGACTGTATCACGTTAAGAAAGAAGGGAGGTCGTTACGAAGTTGAAAGCACTCGTAGTGTAATATTATATGTACTAAAAGCTTGAAGCTGAAAGAGAGTTGAAAGCTAAAAGTCCATCATGTGTATATTATGTTGTTGCCAAATCACTTGTTGTTCATTGATTGTAGGACCCCGAACAGGGAATATGAAGAGTGGGCAGTCTGAAAGAGAGATCGGATTTTAAAATATTGGAAACATGAAATAACACAAAATATGTAGGCCTACCCACTGTTACGTGACAAATTTTAAAACAGTTAACTTAATAAAAATAAGGATAAAAAATACGATTAATTTATGTGTTAATTGTAGTGTATTTTATTAATTCATTTCTGTATTAATATGACATTAAATAAAAAAGTAAATAATTAAAATCATAAGGCTAAGTTAAATAAAAGCATAAATAAAGAAAATTGCATAAAACATTGAAGTAAAAAATTGATCACAAAAATAAGATTGGTTAAAAACCGAGACAAGTGTGCGTTAAAATTATAATTCTAAGCTAGACCGCCAAAGTAAATGGTTGTACATTCCAGTACCTTCCTGAAGGTCTCTAGAGTCATCCCGAGGGAGAAGAGCTTCCCCACAGTTAGGCTGACAGGAACCTGCGCGCGCAACATTATCATCTGGACATAAAACCTGTAGGAGGGGGACCTTGCCTCGGGCCAATCACTGCAGTACGCTGCATACCCGATCTTCTTGCTCTGGAATACAACATGTATAGCCTAATAACAGCTGTTATCTGTGGTCGTGTGGTCACATAAATATACCATCTTATCCTTGAAACCATGTCTATATTTAATTTAATTAAACATTATTATTGAAAAGGTTATTTTTGGTTAGACCATCTGGCTCCAAATTAATATTATACTATAACCTTATTTTGAGTTTCCTTTAGTTTGGCGAGGACTACAGATCCAGCCATAGGCAAGGAAAAGGGGTGTTTCTCACGTCGCTGTCGTCTTTGTCGTCGTTCGTATCGTCGTGCATGAGTATAGACGTTCTATACTCAATGGTCCTAGAGCATGTCATCTTTGATATAGTCGTCATTGTCGGGCGGTTGTCATATGATAGTGCACAACGACGACTATCTGCCCGACCCCATCAAAGTTATAAATTGTCCTCACCCGGGCTATCATGCAGTATTGCATAGGCAGGGTGCGAATTGACGGCTTGGCAGAGGGGGCAATGGCCAAGTATATTACGTGTGTGGGTTGTAAATGGGGTCTGGGGCAAAGCCCCAGCCGTTGGAGGCAAATTTTTTGGGAGGTATCATTGCCCTCGACATGGCCGTAGAAGCGATCTGAGGTATTATTTTGAAAGGATAAAAAGAGTCCATTGGTTTGGTTTATTAATGTACAAACACTTCATGACTAGGAATATGTGTAAATTGACGCATTACTTTACGAGATACAGTCACTTGATATGTTATGATGACTTATGAGATGAGATGGGAATCCAGAGGTGGAGATTTAGCCATCCTCAACGAGGATACCTTTCAGTAAAACAGAGCCAGGGATGAAATTACCAGAGGGGCGTACTCAATACGCAACAAGTTACGTCGACGTGAGAAACTAAGGTGCTTCAACCGGTTAGGTCATATTGCGCCGCCTGTGATATTGAAAGTTAATGAAATGAGTTAATAATGTGTTTCATGATTAAATTGTTTTCTAAGTTTATAAAAGAAAAAAATATGGTGATAATAGTACTAATATTAAAAGACTTTATTTTTATTTTGAATGGAAATAAATAAATAAATAAATAAATACAGTTAATGTGTTCAATGCGAATTAAATTTTGTTAAATAAATTACAATGAATGAGGAATTTAGAAAGTTTGTCGCCATTATCATATGGTAATAAATTCTTCATAATATTATGATTGGGAGAGATAATAATAATTTATTGTATTTTACCTGCCCATAGGGCAGGAAGGCTAATGCAGGGCAAGTGTGGCCCTCTGTAGCCTGACACAGTGATTACAGATTTACAAGTTTAACAGTACATGAAAGACAAAAAGAGAACATGACATTTATAAAGTTAGACAAATTGAAAGGCAAAAGGCGGATAAGGGTACTTGAAGCGGGGTAGCGGTCTGAAGACTCGAGGACGCGAAACGAGGTCGTGAAGCTCATTCCTGCCGCCTGCGTGAAGACGTTGCACGTAAGCCCCTGCGAGGGTGTCGAGTCGAGCGCTGATACCACCGACGCCGGTTTGGGTATACACGTCTTCATTCCGCGTCATCGGAGGAAGCCGCGCGATGCGGCGAAGGATTCTTCGCTCCAGCGAGAAGTAT
This sequence comes from Sweltsa coloradensis, assembly GCA_024449915.1. NCBI lineage: Eukaryota > Metazoa > Arthropoda > Insecta > Plecoptera > Chloroperlidae > Sweltsa > Sweltsa coloradensis. Next base: position 12,735 of record JAMZAV010010478.1, read on the forward strand.
TGCTGGAGACATCCTCCAAAGACGGGTGTCAGCGCCGGGGCCGCGTATTCAAAGAGGGGACGGAATAAAGTTTTATAAGTGTGCCGTAGACTCGTAGAGTACGGAAGCTGCATCCAGAAAGTCGCCCACGAAGCATCACGAGTAAATTTAGTCTCGACCGCGCACGGTTGATGAGGTCACGGCAATGAGCACCCCAGTTCAGAATGTCTGTAAAGGTTACTCCAAGGTACTTGGCAGACCGACTAGGGTACATCGTAGCGCCTCAAAGTGAGATGGACTGACGGAGTGGTTGTTGGGAGAGATCAAATTGTGTGCGCAAACGTCATATTTGGTACATTCTGCTTACATAATTATGATGTACGGTTAAAGATACATAAAATATGTTGCATCTAGGAACAACTTTTTCTCATTGGATAGTATACCACCTCCTCTCTACGTGAGAGTCGAGAGGCAGGAGGACGAATTTAATTGGTTAGTGTGGGCTTCTCACTGCACTATAGCTTAAACCTGCATGATGGATGATAAAATAAAATGGCAAACTGTATTATTAGTTGTTAAATGCACTCACCGTTTTCCGCAGTCGGTCTCCAATCCAACAGAATACAAATAGTTTGAGCATGTTTACCAATAAGGCCGGGGAATATTTCAATAATGTTGAAAAGGTTTTGTCCTAAAAAAAATGATAACGATATTAGTCTTGATAGAATTTCAACACACAAATTTGAAAACAATTCATTTATGAACAAAGGCAACAATTTTTGGCGATTTTTCCTCCTTGAACATTTCAAAGTCACTGTTAATTGTTTAAATAATTAGATTAAATTAAGGGCGCGTCAACCATTGGGTCATAATGCGCCACTCTAGCCTAGGGGATGTGGGGCGGAAAGTCCCATGCTGGTCCTAAAAAGCCACATCTAGGGGGAGGAAAGAGAGATTCTCACGTCGTGGTCGTCTTCGTCATCGTTCGTATAGTCTTCGTCGTTGTTTTTTTGGTTTATTTGGATAAGAGCACGTCAACCGTAAGGTTATAATGCACCACTCTAGCCTAGGGGAGGGTTTTTTGGTTTATTTGGATTAAGGATGCGTCAACCGTTAGGTCATAATGCACCACTCTAACCTAGGGGTGGGGGAGGAGAGGCCCATGCGGGTCAGAACCAGCCACGGGTAAGGGGAGGAAAGGGGGGTTCTAACGTCGCGGTCGTCATTGTCTTCGTCATCGTTCGTTATGTCACTGTCATCGTCGTCGGGGAGGTAGTCAAGGGAAAGGGGAGTTGTCCCCGACGATAATTGCCAGAGCTCGCATCTAGTTTCGGGGAGTAATATACTCCCCTCTTACTAGCTGATGTTTGAAAAGTGGACTTTTTCTCTTGAATCGTCTTGAACGATTAGCAGAGGCAAAGATTAGTCATGACTAATCTTTGGCAGTGGCATGTTCTGGACCAATTCTACCCCGGGCCCAGACAGGGAGCAAGCGCTCATAGTTCGCCAGACTGCAGAGAGGGTCCCGACAAGACCGACTTGCTGACCTGTCTCTGCCTGTCTCTGCCTGCAAATTCTACATGGAATATACGATAGAGTGAATAAATTATTTGTATTACAATATATTTACGTAAATATATACCCATCGAGTACTTTGAACAAAAAGTATTACGCTTACCGTAGCCATTTGAAAAGCGTAGATACTGACAGTGGCATAACAAACGAACAAGTGGACTAGGAACACGGAACTGTACAAGTCTCTCACATCTCTTCCATACCTGAAATTGTTGGGTGTTATAATTAATTGCAAACCTCGTGAAATTCCTTAGGAGCAATACAGGAGTTAGCCTAAGAATTTCTCACTAGTACAGTTGACTAAGACGCTATAACGAAGAAGCGCAATAGCTACCGGATAATGATTTTCCCGACTACTTAGTTGGCAGGTAGGGGAATAAATCTAGGGAAACGCCAAATGTTATTGATAGACGAGTGTGATTGATCCATGTTTTTAGTTTATTTGGTTCAAGATAATGTCAACCATTAGGTCATAAAGCGTCATCCTAGAGTAGGGGATGTGGAACGGTTGAACGGTATCATAGGTAAAGGGAGGAAAGGGGAATTTCACTTGCCATGCCGTTTTGTAAAAACTTAATTAAGTTATTTGTTTTGACATGCCGCTGCAAGTAATCCGTGGAAAATAACAGAAATATATATCATGAATTAGAAGATATGCTAGGTCACAATTTGCATGGTCTAGGTTAGGTGTTGAACCTGTGTCATTTTAGCTACTGAGGACAAGGTTATTTGGAAGGAATATGGCTGACAATACACCATCCAAGGTAACACGAGTAGCAAAACTGATTGCCAGTGTTACTTACCTCAAAACCTTGTTATGTTCTTTAATGCACTCAACCAATGACTCGAGTTGGTTGGCCTCGTCAATTTCATTATCACCGACTGAAGTTGTGTTAGCTGTGGTGTTAGAACCAGTATTGCCAGCTTCAATGCAAACATGAGAACTGGACGGTTCCTCTGAAGCATCCTTCTTCACCGATTTGACAAGAATTTTAGTCTTTCTTAGAGCATTCACAATGTTTCCTTTTTTCGCAGGAGGAAATGCAATGTGTTTGCCTTTTAAAACTATTGCCGACTGCTATTCTGGTGACATAAAAGGCTGGTTGCTTGAATACGCTTGCTCTTGTCGAAGACCGTCAGTGTTTTTGATCTTATTTTGATCAGATTTTGAAGCTCTGTCACTTCTGTCATCCAAATCAAAACTAACATGCCGTGTAGCCTTTTTCTTCGTCCTTATTTTAACTTCATCAGAATAAAGCAAACCATTACCTTCTCTGTTGGAATTTTTTTTATCGCTGGTTGTGTTGCGTTCAACAATTTCGTTACCAATGGCAGAGCGGACATTATGGATCATGGCGGATACAGAGTCAAAACTTTCGCACAGATCTCGTGCTAATATAAACATCAACAGATATGAAGTAACGGCCGTTAGGAAATGCAAAACAGATACAAAACTTTCATAGAAGTATCTGATATGAAACAATGGAGGTTTTGAAGTATCAAAAGGATACCAAGTCTTGAACATGAATTTATCTTCACCGATGCCGCTATCTTCCTTCACTAGTGGAGTCAGAATCCAAAGTACTAATCCAATGAAAGCAGTAGCAATACCTACAGTAGGTAAGAACAAATATATCCTGTTCAATTTACCATTTCCTCTTTTCATTTTAGACTTTTCAACGTTTTCTTTCGTATTCATCCAATTATCTCGATGCTCCAACACATTTTGGAATTTTTTATGCTCGAGAATTGGCAGAATTGCAAAATAAAAATCTCCCATAGTATCTAGAAATATTCCAGCGGCCAAAGAAACAGATTCGAAGTCACCCCAAGATTGATAAACTGTAACGACTTGCGTTAAAGGCATTGAAATATACACTAACAAAGCAAAATATGAGAACACGCGATAGAGGAATGTTACCCACACTACATACCACTTTTTATTTTTCCCCTTACAATCCCTTGACAAACCAGAAATAAGTAGGACTACTCTCATCAAGCTGAAATCTTTTTTCTTACTTTTCCACCTCCTTTGAGGCTTCAATAATAGCCGAAAGGACATATTTTACGTCAAACGAATGATTTTCTTCCGACTTTTATGTCTTGGTTACACACTAACAAAAATAATTACTTGTATTGTATAAACAATGAATTCACCAGTTACTCCGGCGCAAGCAAGCTAATATTTCTAGTCAGAACGACCTTACTAAAAAACGGTATATCGTAAATATCAAACGCTTAGAATACGCAGAAGTATTTTAACGAACTTACAAAAATAAAAAATATTTTTAAACTAACTATTGCGAATTAAGATATTGTTGTGTGAGTGTGAGATATTTTCCAGAAACATCGAAGTATACCATTGAGTTTGAAACGATTACGTTACCGAAAAAAAGTACTAAATCGACGACACGACAGACACATATAGAATGAGATGAGTCAAAAGTTTAAAGTGGCTTTGGTGATGGGCGGGAGGGGGTTGGAGAGGAGGCGAGGGAGGGTGAAATATATATGAGTGAGTGAGTGTTGAATGGTTTTTGTCAGCTGTAGAAGTTTACATGTATAGATGATCGTGTTAAACAAGTTAGAACATAATTGAGCAGTTCTCACTTTTTGTTCAGTGTAAAAATAAATAATTGATTACAGCTGTTCTATGTACTAGGAGCTCTTTGCAATCTAATGATGGGAACAAAACTTATGGCAGAAATAAACTTTTAAGTCGGACTCGAAAAACTAACCGACCCTGTTTTTTTTTTCTTTTTACTTGAATTAAAAACTTTGTTTGCGTGACGTTTTGATCTTTGGTACAAATTATTTCTCTGATATAGCTTATGTACATAACATTGGGTTCTCTTGGCAAAGGATGCGTCAACCGCCATGTAATAATGCGCTACTCTAGCAGGGGATGTGTGAAGGATTTTTTTTTTATTATTTTTTGGTCTAGGGCCTAAATGAGCTACTCTAGCCATAGAGGATACAGGGAGGATGGGCCCATGCTGGTCAGAACGTAGCTACGGGTCAGCGGAAGCATGGGGGGTTCTCACGTCGTAAACGTCAATCGTCACCGTCTTCGTCTTCGTTCGTGATGTCGTGGTCGTCGTCGTCGTCGTCGTCGTCGTTGGGGAGGTCGTCAAGGGAAAGGGAATGGTTCCCCGACGATGACTGCCAGAGCTTGTCTCCAGTTTCAGGAAATACTCCCCTACCTAATTGTACTTAAATTCTACCCCAGTTTATTTGTTTATTTGGATTAAGGATGCGTCAACCGTTAGGTCAATATGCACCACTCTAGCCTGATGCTGATGCTGATCAGAACCAGCCACGGGTAAGGGGAGGAAGGAGGGTTTCTCACGTCGCGGTCGTCATCGTCTTTGCCTTTGTCATTGGTCGACGTGTCATTGTCATCGTCGTCGGGATTTGGATTTTGGATTTGGATTATTTGGATTAAGGACGCGTCAACCGTTAGGTCATAATGCACCACTCTAGCCTAAGGGGGGTGGGGGTGGAGGGGCCCATGCTTGCCAAAACAACCACGGTTAAGGAGAGGAAAGGGGGTTTCTCACGTCGCGGTCGTCATCGTCTTTGTCATTGTTCGTTGTGTCATTGTCATCGTCGCCGGGGGGTCGTCAAGGGAAAGGGGCAAGGTCCCCGACGACGATTGCCAGAGCTCGCCTCTAGTTTCGGGGAGTAAGATACTCCGCTCGTACTAGCTGATGTTTGCGAGGTGGACTTTATCTCTTGAATCGCCTTTTACGATTAGCAGAGCCATGCTCTCGACCAATTCTACCCCGGGCCCGGACGGGGATACCAAAGCTCGCCTCTAGTTTCGAGGAGTTGGTAAAAGAGTCCCCTAGTACTAGCTGATTTTTTGTTTATTTGAATTAAGGACGCGTCAACCGTTAGGTCATAATGCACCACTCTACCCTAGGTGTGGGGGGGGGGGGAGGGAGGAGGGGCCCATGCTGGTCAGAACCAGCCATGGGTAGAGGAGGAAAGGGGGTTCTCTCGTCGCGGTGTTTGCGAGGTGGACTTTTTCTCTTGAATCGCCTTTTACGATAAGCAGAGCCATGCTCTTAACCAATTCTACCCCGGGCCCAGACGGGAATCATCGCGTTTTACAAAATCAGGTAAATGCTTTGGGCCAAATACTACCCCGAACCCAATATGGGAAAAACGAACACGTTCCTTGTTATGCGCACTAACACAATGTTTTTAAAAGCTATAGATGGAAATTTTAAGACCTCCTTGTTTTATTGATTTTTTTTTAACCTTTAAGACTTTCAAAGTAAAATTCATTGATTGCAATGACAGAATGAAATTAAAAACAGCACATGCAAAAAACACAATAAACGCTTATCCATTAACGAGGATAAGCACCAGGTTGCGAAGCGGAGTTATATAAACATAAACTTGGCAGATCTTATCTCATAGCGTTTGAGGAATCCTTGGCTAAGAATTTAATCAAGTTTCACGAAATAGCCGTTGATCGGTGTCGTACGAAAGAACAAAAATAATAACATAGGATACATACATTTGAGCGTTACTGCGTTATGATAGTGATTAGTGAAATTAATGTATTCACCACGCTCATTAAAAAAATCGTGATCAGATTGTTATTAGAAGGTGATATAAGTATGAGAAGCTCACCATGTTCCCGCCAGTTCCTACTCACCTGGGTTATTCGGTGAGGGAGGTCGTCGAGGAGTTATTTTTTGTTGAAGAGCACGTAAACCATTGGTCATAATGCGACACCCTACCCTAGGGGATATAGAAAGAAAGGAACTATTAGACAACACGGACAACGACGTGAGAAACTAGGGCGCTTCCACCGGTTAGGTCTTATTGCGCCGCCTCTGTTATTGTTGGTTAATTAAATGAGTTTAAAGTGTGTTTGATGGTATAAAACAAAATAAATTGATATGGAAATTAGGTTTGGTTTAGTCCACTACTTACTACTCCTCCTCCTAATACTTGCTCCTCCTGCGATAATGTAGTTTATTAGTTAAATGACCAATTTATTTTTTCAAAAGGGAGGAACGTAAGAACTAAGAAGTGACGCAAACATTTTGTACAAGTTGCTTGCAAACATCGTGTTTGGCAGCATGTTTGCGTGTGTGGGGGGGGCGTGTCAGCGTGTTTGCAAGCAAGTCGCAGTTTTCAAATCGTTTTGATATTTTGACCGCGCTTGGCAGCATGTTTGCGTGTGTGGGGAGGTACGCAAACATCTCGTACGAGAAGAGGTCATTAGTCATGTCTTCAGGGAGAAGGTTTGTGCCATCAACAATAGCACACGCAACTTTATGCTTGGATAATGAAGGAGACATTCTTTTTTGCGTGCTTCCGAACGCAAGGAATGGCCTCTAATGAGGGTGTCCTATGGGTTGGCCAGATGTTAGCCCCCGCTGTGTCCATGCACATCGGTTTCATGTGTGGGGAGTAGCATGCTTGCAAACACGATGTTTGCAAGCAACTTGTACGAAATGTTTGCGTGTCTGGGGGCAGCTTAAACGCGGGGTGGTCAGGCCGGTGATGGTCAGAACCAGCCACAAGCAAGGGGATGCCGTTTGATTAGGTGGGCGGGGGCAAGGGGCCGGGGCTGGAGATTGGCCGGGGTCGGGTTGGCCTGTGGTCTGTGTCGAAATCAGGCTGGACTCAAAGGACAGATGGAAAGGGAGAGTATGGGGAGGACACGGGTTGGTGGTTCCCACACGTCGTGGTCGTCTTCGTCTGTGTCATCGCCCATGTCATTGCCGTCGTCGTCGGGGAGGTAGTCAAAGGGAAGGTGAAAGTTCCCCGACGGCGACCGCCGGAGCTCGCCTCTAGATTCGGGGAGTAATATACTACCCTTTTTACTAGCTGATTTTCGCGAGGTGGATCGCTTGAATCGCCTTTTACGATTAACAGAGTCATTCTCTGGGCCCATTCTACCCCGGGCCCAGACGGGAGTGATGATAATAATAGAAATGGAAATATGTTTTTTTGTAAAAAAAAAAATTCATGTGATTAAAATTTGGTTAAATAAATTACTTTGAATGAGAAATATAGAACGTTTGTCACCGTTATCATATGATAGAAGTTCTTCTTATGATTAGAAAAGAACAATTTGAGTGCGCAATATTAGGCACATTCTGCTTACACAACACGCACACGCACACGCAATGCAAGTGCACGGTCAACAACGCAGTCCCACACAAAGGACAAGTTTCCTTCATCCGACGCCTGGTCATGCATGACAGGACAAACACCTACTTGGCTTGACCCTTGCACAAACCATATGAACTCGCACAGATAATAGTGCTTGGTTTATTTGATTAGGAAAGCGTCAACCGTTAGGTCTAATGCACCACTTAGCTAAGGGGAGGAGGGGGGAAGGGGCCCATGCTGGTCAGAACCAGCCACGGTAAGGGGAGAAGGGGGTTTCTCACGTCGCGGTCTCATCGTCTTTGTCATCGTTCGTTGTTTATTGTCATCGTCGCCGGGGGTCGTCAGGGAAGGGACAGGTCCCGACGACGATTGCCAGAGCTCGCCTCTAGTTTGGGAGTAAAATACTCCGCTCTTACTAGCTGATGTTTGCGAGTGGACTTTTTCTCTTGAATCGCCTTTTACGATTAGCAGAGCATGCTCTGGGCCATTCTACCCGGGCCAGACGGGCGCACAGATAATAGTGCTGCAGGAAATAGTTATATCGCGAGACTGAGACTAACCAATTGCCCTGTCCCTATATCATTCTCCATGAAACTAATCTGCTTGAACGCCGGGTAAAAGAGGCTGCCTTTATGGCTGAGTATAGATTTTCCTTCCAATTGAAAAGTGTTCGTTCCAAGCCAGGCATAGCTTTACAAGGTTTTAATACGTGTTTTTATCTTTTGTTGCTTGGTAACATCTTCAACTGATTTTTTTAAAATAACATGTAATGTTAAAATGAAATGTCAGTATATTTGTTAAAATTTTGTTTTCTTATTCTTAATGTTGTTATGTCAATAAACCTGGGGAAGACGACTGAATAGTCGTCGAAATTGTTTAATTTTTTTCTTTGACAATTGCGTTACGTTCAAATAATTACTTA
>JAMZAV010010479.1:0-22309 GCA_024449915.1 Sweltsa coloradensis
TAGCCCCTTTTTGGGTTTTTTGGGGGGGCACGGGGGCCCCCAAAAAAAAAACCCCAAAGGGTCGAAAAAAAAAAAAAAAAAAAAAAAAAAAAAAAAAAAAAAAAAAAAAAAAAAAAAAAAAACCGGTTACTTTTTTCCATTCCCAAAAAAAAGCCTTTTTGGTTTTGTGTCGGCCCCCAATTCTTCACCCCCACCCCGGCAGCTCCCCATTTTTTCCCAGGGGGAATAAAAAGCTTTTTCCAATGGAAAAAGGAAAAAATATGTCCCGGGTTGAAATAAAAATTTACAATAAAGACCCGAATTAGCGACCAAAAAAAAGAAAAAGAGATTTTGGATTTTGACCTTCAGGAGTCTTTACAAAATTTAATCAAAAAAATTTAAAATTTTTTGGATTTTTTCATAATTTCAATTCTAAATTTCCCGACCAATAAACGAAAATTATTGTTTTTCCGGGTACTTCAGCAAAAGCTAAAAAATTCCCCCGGGGGCTCCCCCCCGCCCCTTTTTTTCCCCCGAAGGGGACTTGGGGGTTTTGTGCCCCCCCAAAAAAAATCCGAGCCCCCCCCTGTTAAAATTTTTCAAAAAAACGGCGCCCAAGCCGCGGGGCTCCATCAAAAAAATTTCCAAAACCTTATTTACAGTGCCCATTTTAAATTTTCCCCAAAAAACTTCCGAGGGGGGTTAATGATAAAATAGTGTAATTTTTTTACCCTTTAATAACTTGGGGCCGTCGGCCCTTACAATAATTGTCGGTTGGCTAATATGCCCGAAGTAACCCTAGGGAAAAGTTCCTTTTCCCTTTTTAAATAGACACAAATCCTTTCCAAAAAAAATGCAACCTTCTTTTGGGGGCCGTTTATGTGTCCACAAAACCACCCCTTACTCGGGGATCAAATTTTAAAGTTTATTAAATCGGATTTGTTACGGTTTTTTTTTGAAATTTACCAACCAGGGCCTCATTCCCCCCCCAACTTTCCAACCCCAAGGAAAAAAGTTGCCGTTGCAACCCAAAGGCAAAAAAAAAAAATTTAACGATTTAAATAAAATGAAATGACCCGGGGACCCCGACTTCGGGGACCGGGGAAAAGCGGAAAAAATTTCCTTTAAAAGTTCATTTTTTTTTAGGGATCTAAAAATCCATAAAAAAACACACGAAGGGAAGCCAGCGGTAACTTTAAAATTTTCACGCTTTTGCCAAAAAATCCTTTTTTTTGGGGGGAAAAACCAAACAACCCCACCCCAAAAAAACAACACCCCCCCGGCTTTCGCCGAACCCCCAAAAAAAAAAAAAAAAAAAATGGGAAGCAAGAAAAAACCATTTTTTTAAAAAAAAAAACCCCAAAAAAAAAACCAAAAAAAAAACCCCCCCCCGGGGAAAAAAAAAAAAAAAAACAAAAAAACGCCCGACCCCCGACCAAAAAAACAAAACAAAAAAAAAAACCACCTTTACAAAAAAAAAAAAAAAAAAAACCCTTCCGGTTGGTGGACAAAAACCCCCCATTTCCCCCTCCCCCCCCCCCCCCCCTTTTTTCTAAAAAAACAAAACCCATAGATTAATTTTCCCAAAAAAAAAAAAAAAAAACGGCACCAGCCCCAAAAAACGAAAAAAAAACCCCCCGTTTTTTTTTAAAAAAAAAAAAAAAACACAAAATAAAAAAAACGGCAAAACCAAAAAAAAAAATCAACACAAAAAAAAAAACCGGGGGGAAATCACCCCCAAAAAAAAAAAAATTATTTTATTTTTTTAAAATTTTAAAAAATATTACACTTTTTTATACACGCCGCGCTACCTTCCCCCCGCTACCTAAAACATATGTGCGCGCGAACACTATACAGGCCCGAGCTTGTAGCCTAACCTACCTTCCCCGTCTGGGGTTTGTTTTTCTTTTCCAAGGTGGTGACTTTTTTCATCAAGCTTGTGGTTTGCGTAGATTAATGTGTTTAAGAAATGTGTTTGTTGTTTGTGTTTATTTTCTGCATCGGTTTGGATTTTTTTTTTTTTTTTTTTCTTTTTTTTTTCCTTTTCTTTTCTTTTCTTTTCTTTCTTTTCTTTTTTTTCTTTTTTTTTTTTTTCCTTATTCTTTTTCTTTTCATTCTCCACCCTTTTTTATATTTATTCATTCATTGAATGCATAAAATACATTCAATTTGTTACCCCAAAGTTCTTGTTTAAAGCATTGTTTTTTTGTAATGTACTTTTTTCAAATATTTACAAAAAATGAAATTTATTGTTTTTCTGAAACTATGAATTTAGATTTTTTAGTTTCCTTTTTGAATCATTTTTTATAAGAATAGGATAGACGTTAAATAAAATAAATAAATAAATAAAATCAAAGGGTAAGAATTACAGCGCCGAATTCACTCTACTACTGCTGGGCCTATACTACTGGTCTTTAAAATAACACGCACGGCCAGAGGTAGAGGGATTTTAACTAAGTTTATGAATATTCACTTAGGAAATGAAAATATACAGTAGGCGCACCCAAAAAAAAAAAACCCCAAAAAAAAAAATCGATTTCCAATAACCAAAGGTTTTTCCCTTAGAGCCTTTTTTAAACAAAGCGGTAGTTTTCCCAGAAGAGGGCCCAAACCCCAAAAACATTTAGTGTAATCAAACAGGGGGCCTACTTTCTCTAAGTCACACCCCAGCCCAAGCCACGGCCCCTCGTCTATGGAATTTGGTGACGGTGACCACAGTTCAAAAATTTTTATAATTCTGTTCATTTAAAATTTAATGGAATATATGTTTAGATTTTTGCTCAAGAGGGCCCCAACCCCCAAAATCCAAATGCAATCAAACAGGGGCCCTTTTCCTAAATGTCACACCCCCAGACCAAGCCACGGCCACCTCGTCCATGGAACTTGGTGACGGTGACCACAATTCCAAGAATTATAATAGGGAATGCTCCTCAACTCTAGTATGCGACTTAATTGTAATTAACATAAAATATACAAAAATATCACACATACACATACAAAAATATATAAAAATATAAATATCCCCAGCCCAAAATTAGTGGGGGCGGGCTTCTCTTTGCCACGGGTTTTGGTTTAAATCCAGGTAAGACATGGTTCTTTTGTCGCCCAAGCACCAGATCTAGGAGGGAACCCCCCTCACGGGTTGTGCTGTGTTGGATTTTCCCCTTCCTATCTCAAACCCTTTCCTTAGAATGAATGAAAAGCACCCTTGCCCAGCAACAGCAGGGGGGGGCAGTTTTCTTTGTTCCCAAAGGGTTTCCGGGTTTTTCGAATCCGGGGTGAGTCGGGATTATTGTCTCCCAGCCCCAGATTTGGGGGGGGAACCCCCCTTTACGTATGGTTTGAATGGTGTGTGAAAAAACCTTTTGCTGATGTGACAACATCTCCCAAAATTTTACTTTTGCGTACCCCTACCACAGGGTTTTTTTTGTTTTTTGTGATTTTTTGTTTGCATTAGTTAGCTGTTTTTTTAGGGGCCACCATCCGCCTGAGGCCCCAGAAGGACGAAAAACCCCGTCGGGGTTTAAGGTAACAAACAATTTTATATTACTACACCTTTAACGCCTTTGACTTTGAGGCCCATCTGCACGAGTAAAAAGAGAGTAGATTATTCAGGGAAAATTTAGAATTTGGAAAATTTTTCGAGCCGGGTGTGAACTTTTTAGTCTTAAACAATAATTCTATTTTCTTTAGGTGAGAAGGCATTTCGCCGGATTTGGTAAAAACTGTAGAGGAAAAAAAAAACTGCCAAAGTAAATTTGAAAATGGATATGCAATAGGGCAATAGATTTTGCTTTGATAATCAATCCCCTGTGATCTTGTTTAAAGGGTTTTTTATTTTGCTTGTGTGCCCTCAAAAGACCCCCAAAAAAAAAGACTTTGGTATTTTTGAGTTTGTTGCTTTAAAGTACATTCTCCATAAGAAAACCCCATTTTTTTGTGGATGCAACTTAAAACAATTTTCCGGTTTTGTAGGGGACTATGAAATAAAACATCAAACCGAAGAACCGGGGTTTAAAGTAAGTCCGGGCCGCCACAAAGCGAACGTCACAGTTGCCTTGGAGACTGTCAATGGCGCGGTGGGGTTTGTTGCAAGATTGTTGATTGAATCGTCCGATTGATGCGGGGAGAGCGGGCCCGGGTTTATCGAACCTAGGCAATCCGATAAAAACCCTACCCTTTAAAATACTGGTCCACAACAACTGAACGATAAGAAATCCAAAATACCTTGAAATAAATTAATGTATAATCACTCTTCGGGAAATTTAATTTGTAATAATTGTAATAAAACAAAAAAACTTGGGAAATTTAAACAGCTGATCAGCTGGTAGGTAGTGAGGGGAACCATCTTTTTGCATCGATACCCTTTGTACTATTGGGACTACTAAAGCCCTTTTTATGGATGATTATACTTTTTTACTATTATTATTTTTATTTAGATTAAACATTTTCCTTAAAAATTTTTATCATTATAGTCCCTAATTTTTCATTTAACTTAGCATAAAGCATCTTTTTAATTCCCTTTTCCCCAATTTTGGCCCATATTCATTGTTTGAGAGTGAAGACAACGCATGTAAAAACAGATAATCAAATACCGTAAGTTAAAAACTTGAAAAAGAAGAAAAAAACCAACAACCTGAGTAAGTAAACTGTGGGCTCATGAGTAGCGTAGTTGAACGTTTTTAAACCTTTAATAAAAAATAATAAATAAGTTAATATTTTTCCCAAAAATAACCCTTCTCTTGTGCTATTAATGTTAGCCCTGCCCAGACCTTGGGGTCTGAATACTATTTGGGTTTACCCTCTTTTTAAATTATATTCTATGATTTATGTTCAATAATTTTTCTTAATTTAACTTCAGTTCTTCCTGACTAATCTATTTTAAATTTTTTTCTTGATAAATTTGTTGGGTTTTTTTTGAATTTTTTTTTACACCTTTTTTCGCCATCAGCGATCCGATGAAGGGCCAAGGAAAGGGTAAATTTTCCAAGGGGTCAAACCAAAAATCAAAGGTATCAAGGTCCAAGTACAAGGGGGGGCATTCCAAAAAAATTCTACCCCCGAGGAATTTTTTCATCAATATTCAATATCTGAATATTTTTCTAAATTTTCTTTCAGGCGGAATTTTTAAATTTAATATTTTTATAAGTTTTTATGGGGGGTTTCAAACCCTTACTGCTCATTTGACGCCCACGTTAAGGGAGGAAAGTCCTTATTGTTCCTTTGGGAGCCCAACGTTTGGGGGACAGCGTCCCTTTTGTTCAGGCGGGCAAGAAAAATGGACCCCTTTTTAGAAAAATGTGCCACTCGCGTATCAAAAAGGAGGTTGCTCCCTAATCTTGTAACCAGGCCAGAGGGGAGTTCAGAGGATGAAGCTTCTCTACACAGTCAAAAAGTGTTAACGTCGAGAAGAGCCATCGTAGATTCAACGAAAAAACTTCCAATCACGTGACCACAGTGCTGGAAAAAAGTTGCGGGGGAGAAAGAAGAGGATGTGGGGAGGAAGATACTCCTATCGAATTTTTCTTCTAGAGAAAAAAGAAGATGACAGATGACCGTGGACCTATTGCCCTGAATATATTAGCCGCGCAGTAATGAAGGGTTTGTGTGGAAATGAAAACGCAAACAAGGGGCATATTTGTGTCTCGCTCGCCCCAACTCACTTCGTTTACTTGGCAAAAACATATATAACAAAAGGGAGGTCCATTTTTTTTAAATCTTAGTTTTTTATATGGTTGGCAGCGGTCTGCTTTAGGATCATTGGGTTTCGTGTAACATTCCAAGGGTACAGTCACTATGGGGGAGAATGCTCAACAATTTTTTTTAAACCCAGTTCAAATGAATTCTTTGAAATTTGAATCCTTGGGGAAGGGTTTAGGGCGGTGTCGAAGTCCAGTCTTTTGACAGGTGGCAGGCGCTATTGATGGCTGCCAATTCGTACCATGGTACCCAAAAAAATACATGACCAAACATAAACCAAAAACGTTCTACTTATTGCTTCAAAGGGGTCTGTGATCACCCGGCAAGTTTATCGGCTTCTTGTTGGACTGCCCGGTTTTGGTTAACGATATGAGGCACTGAGGCTCACCCTTTGTACCGCCGAGGGAGTGATTTTTAAGGGGGGTAAGGGATATGCCGTATTTGGGATCCAATTGCTTAATACCACCATTTAAGAAAAAAAACTCACCCCGGAGGGGGATGCTTTTTAAATTCCCCCTTAGTCGAACCGCTGTATAATTTGGGGCCCTCTTTGGCCCAAAAAGAAATCGTGGGAAACATTTAACCAAAGCGCGGAAGTTTCTTTTGGGAACAGGGGTAAAAAAAAGGGTTTGTCAGCTTGTGCGTGATGTGAGTGATTCCTGGCGGTTTAGATTTTTAACCCGTGCTCATGCACGGGGCCCGAGAGGCTTTAACCCCCCCTGCGAGAAGGCAACTGGGCTCATTCCCGGGAAAAAACTGCTGCGCTCTTGATTGACAAGGGCATTGACAATGGAAAAAAATTTAAATTTTGCTATGATTTGCATGAAAGTTTAAACTTTTTCTCTTGTAGCCCTAGTTGGAGTGCCAGATGCTGTTTTTCTACAATGCTGAACATTTATTGATTTTCATCGAAAATTAGTTTTGCTGTTCAACTGGATTTTCGACTATCTGTTTACTCTTTTTTTCAATGCCCTGTGGGGGGCAGCTTATGTTTTAAAACGAATTGATTTCAGCCTTTTAGTTACCAAATATCGAGTGCAGTGACGAGAGCAGTGACGCTCGACTGGTTTTTATTGGTTTGGAGTTTTTCCAGACTAATGCCTCAGGCTTTTGGGTGTTGCAAGCAGATGGTCGAAAATGTGTAAGAAAAAAAACCCCTAATATTTATTCATTGGATCTCCCAAAAGCCCAAATATAAAAAACAACGTTTTTTAAAAATATTTTTTCACTTACTCGTACATCGTCTACCCCGGACACTAAAAAATGTCAGGTGCTGGAAAGCAAAAAGAAAAAGGGGGAAAGAAACGGTTGTCATATGTAGTTAGTTTTTTTTCAGTAGGTTGCTGCAAAGTCCAAAAATATTCCCCAGCAGATGTTAAACAGTAGGGAAAATGGGAAAAAATTGACAGCCAGGAAAAGCAGCACGAGGTTTGACAAGCGCAACAAAAAGTAGCCAGCAAGGAAACCGAGGGAAATTTACAGCTCGACTGGGTATGTGTATGAAAAGAAAAAGCCAATGATAAATACCAAAGAATTTGAAAAAATTATTTAAACATTTTTTTTCATTTAAATCAACTAGAAATTGTTGGCAACGGTTTGGCGTCGCGTGGGAAAAAAGGTTTTTCTGCCCTTTAAATTCAAATTGGTGGGCCCAAAACATCACCAACGCGGCCCGGAAGGAGGGCGTTGCCTTTCACATAGCAGATAAAAAATGCATAAAACAGATCTCCACACTGTTGTAAACCCCAAAAAAGGAAACCTGGCATAGTTTGCAGTTCTACCACATGGAAAATATTACAGGGGGGAATCCGGGGCGTAAACCTAGGTTTTCAGAAAAACGGGGGAAAAAAAGAAGCTACCCCCCTATTGTATACCATCATGCAGGCCAGAAAACCTCTTCGCGTCGAAGAAAGCGCCTTTAAAGGATCCCGGTGTTTCATCGTCTTTTTATTTCGGAAGCTTTTATTTTGCATGAGATGCCATTCTTTGCACCATTTTTTGTCATGTCGTTTAAAAAAATCTTAAGATCAGGGATTACAAATAAGGGCAATCAATTTGGGTTTTTTTTTACCCCTTTTCGCCCCTTTTGGTAGGAGAGTCATTTTCCCAAAATACCAGAATGACCGGGCAACCCCCAAAAAACAAAAAAAAATTATTTTTTTTGGGAGCAAAATCAGCTGCAGAGAAATGAGACAAGCTATGGTCAAATACGTGTCAAGGGGCCAGACGGTAAGGGGGTGGTCACAATAATGGCATTTTATGTACGTGACTACTGTCGATGGTAAGTGTTTATCAAAGCAATTTCAATAGGCTAACGTAATACACACAAATCCCCGGTTTTAAACGCATACCCAGGCGAAAAAAATACTAAATGCTATTGCAAACAAAACAACATGAATATCCGGCCACGTTTAAGGACGTGATGGGCTCCGGCTGGAGCACTCAAAGCCCAGCCCGCTAGAGCTGCACATCACATATTAAACCCGGCTAAAAAATTGGGAAAAAAAAACTATCTGTTATCTCAACTTGGGGGAAACAAAGACTTGAGGGGAAACGAAAAAAACAAAACAGAAAATGGGCATATGGCTGCCAAAATTGGCAACTAAAAGCTTGCCTCCAGGAGAGACTAGGGGTCACTAGAGGCCCCGAGGCTCGATATTACAGAGAAACAGTCCCTTTTAGCCCAAACGCGGCAAAATCAAAACAAAACATGCGCCCCTTTCCTCTGATTGTTGTCGATTGGATATTTCTAAAATCTCTATTTAGCAACTTTGGGTAACGAGACGAAGGGGGGGACGTAAGGGATGACGGGGGGGACAAGGGGGGACAGGCCCTGGCAGTCGAACCAGCCACAAGCGTATGGGGAGGGCAGGGGCCCCCCCGTCGTGGGGGCTCCGTCGTGTCATCATCCCTCCGGTTGTCATTTTCGTCGCCCCGGGGGGGGGTATCAAAAAGAAGGGGAAAAGAAAAAGGGGAAAGGCAAGATTTCTGGGAAACACAAAAAACTATGAGATTTTGTGTTGAATGTTATGCAACAAAGTTTTTACATTTAAACAGTATAAGATGAAAGTATTTTTACCCGGGTTTTTTGGTCATTTGCCCGGGTCGATTTTTTTGAAACGCGTAGGACTAATCATAAGTCGTTACTTTTGGAAGTGGTATATGACATTTTTGAAAGCTCGATGTGCGAAGGGAAAAAGATCCGAGAAAACGAAAGCTCAAAACTGCCCGCGAAGGTATTGGTGCCATCAAGGGGGGTAAATACTTCTGAAAAAACCCAAAATACAGTTAAAAATGATACCCGGGTGATTTACATCAGTAGAACAAGAAAACAAAAGGAGAGAAAAAAAACGTAACATTACGCGTAGGCACCTTCTCGACAAAAAGATTTTCAGTCAGCGAAAACTTTCATCTACTAGACCAAGAGTTGAAAAAGGGTGCTGTGATTGCTGATTTGAAAGTAAAAGATATTACGGAACCCTACGAAGGGATTTTTTAGATTCGATGTAAAAATTTTTGCATGGCGCTTAGGCCCATAACGAAAACAAGTAACCAGTTTTAGCAAGGGGGAGTAGCACGGGGAAAGGGGGGCCGCGTTTCTTGGGAATGCTAGGGGGTGGCTGGGGAGGGGGACAAATCTTTGGGGGCAAGCCGGTGTCAAGGGGGTCTAGTTGAGAGTTGAATATGGTCAAGACGAGGAACCCCGATCTCCCTGCCTCAACCACGGCCCCCGTTTGGTAGTGTAATAAACTGTAAATGTGTATTACGTACGTATATTTTACACAACTATGTCGGCTGTACAAAAAGGCCATTTTGAGGCTGAAAAAATTGAGGGGGGGCGCGCGAGGTGTGGTGTCCGATGAATTCTGAGCAGGGATCATACAAAAAAACAAAAAAAAACGATAAAAACCCATTTTAAATAAACAATTTCCCAAAGACTTGCAAAAAATTTGATTAGTATATCAGAAGCCTGGAAAAACGGAAGATGATGAAACCGATTTCTCGTACGGGGGCTTCGCACCTGATAAATCCAACCCCAAAACCCGGTCCCCTTTTTTGTGTGTTTAAGAGCGTCCGGAACAGCAGTTTTGCTACTCCAAAAGAGGTTCAAAGCTGCACCGATTACGCACAAAAATAATAAATAGAAATTTACTATATTTTACCCACCTGATAAAGTTCAACCCTATTTGCGCTATTAAAAATATTAACGATCAACATTACCAAAAAGGGAAAAAAAAAAATGTTAAATTTGAGTTTTATATAACTTTTGCATGAAAGGTGAAGCATTTTTTGAGAGTTTGACATAAGCTAGAACAATTATTCGAAGTAGCGCTAATAATGGATTTTTTTTAACAACAATTGCTAAAATCGTCGCCGAGAGGGTATTATTAACCTTCCTAAAAACGGAACAGAAGGGGTTGTTTAAACTCAATCAATACCCTTTCAATAACGGTTTTTTCACTACCGAGTTCGTGGGTTTGCCACAGATAGCTCCACAGTAGTTCCGTGACTCAAACAAAAGAAGAGGCGCTTAGCCCAAAACTGAGCGTAAAAAACGCCCAAAGCATTTTAGCGGGCTACCTGTTTCGAGGAAGGGTTAGAAATTAGAATTGCTCTCTATTGTACGTTTGACAATAAAATTCCTGTCTTGATAAACAACATTTTTTAGAATTAAATAATATATGAAATTATATTTGATATAAGCAACTCCAAATACATTGCAAAATTTTTTTAAAATCAAAGCTCTACGAAAAAAAATTAGCATTTCACAGCAAAGGGGTTACACTTTCAACTTCAGAGAGGGTAAAGCATGAGAAATGTTAATTTGGTCGTGGAGCTTCAATTAAAAACATTTGCAATGTGCAGGAGTTGCCGATTTTAAAATTAATTTCATAAATTAGTAATTATAAAAAATATGTGTTTATTAAGACAGGAATTTTCTTGTCAGGCGTACAATAGACGAGAATAACCACAACGTTCGTGTTATTGAAAGTCATTCACTGAGCGCTACGGGGAGTTCTAAACGCCTATACAATAAATTGAGAAAACTTATTGAATTTATCTTAGCTCATCATTGAGCTTTCCTACTCAGTCATTGTTGATATATTATGTTTTGATTGATTTAATGAATGATTATCAATGTATGGGTTTGCGTTGCAAAGTTATCAGATTACGCACATCGAAACGACCTTTAACACCGCAATTAATTTCTGAAATTTTAAAGATTTGTTTCTGAAAAATTTAAATGCAGTCGGAAAACTTTGCCACTTTATTGTTCGATGTAATAATATAATATATTATACTTTATTAGCCTTTTTGCTTTTATTTCGTGGCCTTTTACTGTTGAGCCAAAAGAAAGTCCGTTTGTTAAAATAGCCATGACCAAATGAATATTCAGACATACTTTTTTTCTTTTATTGTTCTCTTTTGCTTACTTATTTAATCATAAACCACCTAACGATTATTTTGTGATTCGCAAGCCTACTGAAAGTTCAGGTGTATTTTGTTGTATTGTATTATTTTATAAATGGGCGATGTACAGTTCAACCACGGGCCACGTCAGATATATTACGACAAATTATTATGTGATTTGCAACCCAAGGACAGTTCAGGTGTATAAAAATTTGTTGTATTATTTTAAATTAGGGCGGTGTATAGTTACCCACGTTCAGATACATATCTGACGATTTTTATAATATGGATTCACGCTTTAGAACGCTAAAACGTATTAGTGGTTTAGGAAGTATAGATTTATGTCAGGAAGAATTGGGTGGAAGAGTCTCCCGGAAATATACGCGAGCTACGATAATCGACTGTGTGACCTTGTCAAAATCAGCTAATACCTGCTTAGGGCTAGTACGGGCGAGCGCGATCTGTTGTGTAGTGCGACGCGTCGACGGATGTGGTGACATCCCCCTACGCGATCAACAGCTAAAATAGAACTTTCAAAAATCTAAAATTTGTGTCTGAAAGTAAGTGCAGTGAAAAGTTTTTTTCCTAACACTGGTTTTGGTTATATCTGGACTAACATAATGCAGAGTAATTAATTGTAGCCCTCCGTGGGCCTTTGGAGAGTTACTTGATTATTTTGTTATTGTGTTCATACTCACTTGTGGAGCCCGGTCATTGCATGGTTTAAGTGCCTAAGGGGGGGGGGGGGGAGGGGAATTAAAGGTTTTGGTGAAATTAGCAAAAACCAAAAGCTTCTCCACTTATGGCCATATTACACAATAGGCCAACGGCAACAAGGCACGTGGTTAGGGTCCCCCTGTTGCATTTAAATTTGTAAAAAAAAATATCAAAAACTATCAGCTAACAGGATGGATTAATTTAGTAAATGGCATAATTGGATGAGCGTAGCGAGCGTAGCGAGCGAAGCGAGCGAAGCGAAGATTCCTTTCACTACACTGGAAAAAAAAAATCCGGAATGTTTTTTTTTTTTTCTTCTTTCTTTTTTTTTTTTTTTGTATTTTTGTGTGTCTGTGAACACGATTCCGGCAAAAACCAATACTCCAATTGCGATGAAATTTTATGGAGGTCTGTGAAATCTCTGAACGAAGAAACTGCACGGGGGGAAAAATCGATCAAAAAATTATTTCTCATGAAAATCGCAATTTTACGATTTTTTTCGATTTTTAAAAAAAATTCTTCGCCCTATTACATCTACGTGTTTTATCCGATTGTAATGATTTTTTCACAGAACTTAAATTTTTATGAATTTATATATTCGTGTGAAATTTGAGCGCAATCAAAAATTTATTTCTTATAAAAATCGAAATTTTTACGATTTTTTAAATTTTTAAAAACATTCTTCGACTTAAAAACACCTACATGCTTTATCCCATTGTATTGATTTTTTCACCGGAACCTGAATTTTATGAATTAATTTTATTCTTTGTGAAATTTGAGCGCCAATCAAAAAATTATTTCTCATGATAATCGCAATTTTACGATTTTTTTTCAATTTTTAACATTTCTTCGACGAATAAAACCTACATTATTTATCCGATTGTAATGATTTTTTCACAGAATTTAATTTTATGATTTTATTTTTTTCGTGTGAAATTTGAGCGTAATCGAAAAATGATCTATTAAAAAAATCACAATTTTACGCTTTTTTCGTTTAAAAAAATTACGCTCAACCATCAACGCGGCGGGGACTTAGCTTTTTCCTAGTATACTGAATTATTTTTTGTTTGTGATGTTCACCTTCAAAACCTTACCGCAACGTCTGCAAAAAAACATGTTGCGATGAAGGCATGCAATGAGCAATACAAAGCAATGGCTATTGTAACGGGCTAGAGTTTCATAAAAGTTTCATATTATGTATACTGTATTTGTGGGATTCGCAAGCCCAGTGACAGTTCGGGTGTATTATTGTTTTTTTGTTTTATGGCTATGTACTTATCAGCCCCGTTGAGCTAAGTTTGTTCATCAATGGCAAAAAATAACTGATTCACTAGATTCAATACTAGATTCTACGGGAAAAGGGTTTTTTTGGGTGAGCGTAGCGAGCGATGCGAGCGAAGCGAAGAATCCCTTTCACTACATGAAAAAAAATTCGGAATTTTTTTTTTTTTTTTGCTGTTTGTCAACACGATTCCTGCTAAACCGATTTCTCCAATTGCAATGAAATTTTCTGGGGAAACCCTTTGAAATCTCTGAACATAGAACTGCCATGTTTTTGAGCGCAATCGAAAAATCATTTTTCATGAAAATCGCAATTTGACGATTTTTTTCTTTTTTTATATTACGATTAATTTTAAGAAAATTAAAAATTAATTATTTTTTTATATAATTTAAATTAATTTTTAAAAAATCTTCAATTTAGTAATGATTTTTACACAGAACAAAAAATCCGCATAACGCAGTAATGGTAGCTCAATGCATCAATTACGCTCATCCAACAACGCGCCTGAAAAAGCGTTTGCGAAGCTTCCTAGTATATTATATACATGCATTCGTATTTTTTATAGGCAAAATAATTTAATATTGAACCTTGACATGTGACATGGTATGATAATATGACAAAAATGAATCGTTCCAGTGTCAAACGTCAGTGGGACATCAGGGTCAACTCCTATAGTCGTGATAAAGAATTGGTCAGGGTAGGGGGAAGTTTTATTTTACTGAAATTTAGTTCAGACTACAGTTTTAAATGAAGAAAATATTAAAGATTTTAAGTCCGTTTTTTGTTATATAAAAGTTTGTCAATACTATGATCTAAGTTCTTGAGAAGCATTTTGGTGGAAAATGCTGTCAGGTAGTACGTTTTACGAATATATTATTTTGGGAGGATTGAGCGGAGGTGTCTCCAGGAAATATACGACGAGGTACGTCAATCTTCTGTGTGACTGTCGAAATCAGCTGAACGGGGTGGCTAGGACGGGCGAGCGATTTTTTTGTTTAGTTGCGACGCGATAGCAATAGTGGGATGAGGAATTAAGGCGACCAACAGAAATTACTTTCGAATAAACTAAGCTCGTAGGGCCCATAGAGTAGGCCCAAGTTCATTGAGAACATCACTAAGTGTTTTTTCAACATTGGAGTGGTTATTTTTGGACTTGACCCCAATGACCTGTAAGAATTTACGACTCCTTTATGAGAGTACCTCGATTATGTATTTTGTAAATTCGTATTTGTTTCTCATTCACTTACTAGCCTCACAGAAGCTATTTTTCAAGTGGGGGCGGGGGGTGGAATAAGTTGTTTGGCTTCCTCATGCACAAGCACTGAATACATCCTATAGTATACTGGGCTAATTAGTTTTTCACTTGTTGTAGCTTGATGATGTATGGCGTACGGAAAGTCTAGATTCAATTTGGGGGGGGGGGCCTTGGGAGGGAATTCTCATTTTCCCCCACCCCCCATCACATCTTCTTCCTACGCGCCTGTTCACTCATGGTTTCTCAGTAAATTTCAGGGCAAAGAGCATACTGTGATTTTTACACATTTTGCTCATAAAAATAATGACTGCTGCTATCCACAACAATATTTAGGCTTTACACTATTTCAATAAGAATTATTATAACCAGTCGGGATAGTAATCATTCATATATTTGCGGGGGGCAACTAATTGTAGGGGCCCCCAGGGGGTCTGGGCGAGCCCAACCACCAGAGGCGGATTTTTGCGAGTTATTTTATCCTCAATATGTCTTTTACAGCGATATGAGGTATTATTTTTAAAGGAAAGATGAAGGACCAGGACGTTATACATAAATATATTGTCGTTTAATTTTTACTTCAGATAATTTTGCTATTTAAGTTTAAACAAAACAAAACAATTTAAAGGTTTCAATACGTCTGACGAAAAAAGTCGCATATTTTATCCCCCTATATGTGGATTTTTCAGAGAGTTGAGCAAAGGGTGAAGTGCCCTGGGCGTAAAAATTGTCATCTTTGGTCTTTCTAAAATTGGTTCTCGTCACATTGCATGGGGGGCAACTGCCCCCCCTTGCTCCCCCCACCCCCCTGTGGACGTCTATGAATCACTGGAAATTAAATCAGTTTTTGTTTCAGTGACAGAGTTGACTCCAAATACGAACTTTTGAAGTTTTTGAATTTTGGTGTAATTTGTAGGCCTACTACCCAGTGGCGGATACAGGGGGGGGGCGGGGGGCGATCGCCCCCCCCCCCCCTAATTATGTCCTAGATCCGCTACTGAGCCTACTTATACTAAACCCATATAGCTAATACCACTATGTACTATCAAAATGTTATTATATGGTAATATTATTGTTCACATAGTTGTAAAAACAAAATGCAATTTTAATGAACAAGACTAAAATCTAGATTTTTCACATTTCCAATATTCAAACTGTTCCCTACCCTAATCATTAAAAAAAACTGTTCACGCACTCTCACTTCGCAAATCCTCTTCTGGCGATGCGCAGAGAAAAACGGCAAACTGAAAATGATTCCAGATTGGGAAATAAACATTTCTAAGTTGTATAGAAATGATAATTAGGGTCACCGCTGCCAAGTCGGTTTGGATCCTTGGCGGTTTTTTTGTTACCTAGTTCTTACAAATGGCAAGCCCTTTTTTTGATGGTGTCTGCAGCATCGATGGTCTGCAGGTGGTTTGGGAGAGAGGGGGGGGGGGGGGGAAGGTAGGCAGGTAATACAGACTCAACCTCTACCGTCATGGCTTTCTCGTAGTTCTAATAGTGGGCCGCAAAATTTGAGCACGCTCGCAGGAGGCCCAGCACTCTTAATATCTTACCACACAGTGAACCTGAACCTAGCACTTTCTGAGCATCAACCCTTGGGTTGTAAAGAACGGAACAAAAAAGGGGACAAAAAATATAAGATAACGAACGATTCCGGGGGGACGAGGAAGGCAAAATAAATTAGAAGAAAACCATTCGGTCTGGACAGAAACAGACAACCTCCTGAAGACAAAAACATTAAAACAGAACGATGCAAGGACATTACAACCTAGATTTGCTCAAACAACACATTCACCAGCAACTGTAGTAATTTCTTGCATTGTGGTGTCCCATCAAGATCAGACCGAAGAGCGAAGACAAAACACTCCGCCGCGACAAGAACAACAGACGACTGCGGCAGTGCGTACTTGCGTCGTCGCTGCGTTGTGTGCGTGCAGGGGAGTCCAAAAAGGTGCGGTGGGCGGGGCATATATTTAAAGGGGGAAAAAGTCGATTTTGAGCCCAAAATTGGGTTTTGGATAGAAGCTTTAAAATTTTGGGACCATATACTCAGAAAAAATAGACGGGGTTTTCCAAAAAAAAAGGAGGCCAAAAGTTTTTCCAAACCTTTTGGGCCTCTGGGGGTGTCCAAAGTAAAAAGCACAAAATTTTTTTTAAAAAACTGACACAAATGTAAAAACTTATACTTTTGATAAAAAATCGAAAAAATTTTTGTTAAAAAAAATACTTTTCCTAAATTATAAATATATGTCGTTAAAATTATAAAATAGATTTGATACATTTTTTCCCTTTGACCTAAATTACAATGAATTTTGGCGAAATTTTTGAAAAAAACCACCCTTTGCGACTACTTTTTTTGTTTGGAAATAAATGTCGAGTTCTAATTTTTGTTTCATTGTATGAATTTTTATTAATGGTATCATCCCTAATTTTGGGACCTTTGACCTCCTTTTAATTTCCCCCAGTTTCATTAGGGAAGTTTTTTTAAACCCAAATTTGATTTTTGAAGAAAAAACAAAAAATTTTAAACCCCCCCACGCTCTTAAAACAGTGACCCCTATTTATTGTTATTTTCCTACGAAACCGTGATAAAAAAGTACAAAACATGGCTGACTCTTAAACTTTTAAACCCCTTGGACCGTTTTACATTTTATTACGGATATCTACCTAAACCTGGCTTGTGACCATTAAAATTTAATAGATAATGGGTGGGGAAATCCTTTGGGGTTTTTAAAATTTTGGAAATTTAAAATATATATGAAAAAAAAAATGTAATTTGATCAAAAAAAATTTCTATTGTATTTTCGGAAAATGTGTCCGTGCGATTTTTTAATTTTGAAATTTTTTGGACATATTCAAGTGAAATTTTTTTTTTCGTCTTGGGTTGGGTTGTTTAAATCTTTTTCATTTTAAAATTGAAAATTTCATTCACGGGCGTCATACCCCTTCACATTGCTGTGTCGGGGGCATGAACAAAGGACTTTATAATTGGGAAGAAAAACGCCGCCAAGCACAAAAAAATTGAAAAGCGAAATGTTTCCCTTAGTTTTCACCCTACAATGTACACCTAATTCAGGCCCCCCGGGTTTTAAGGTAAAAGGGTACTGGAAAAACGAACGCGTACCCGGGTACCCCCCCGACAAAGTCTTCCCAAATTCCCCAATGTTTTAGTAAGGATTTAACATTTTGAAAAAGGGGAAGACTTTACTTTGGGAAAAAGGTTAACGTTTTTTTTTGTAAGGTAGTTTAAAACCCCATGAGTGTTTCTCATTCGTATCTTGCGGGTTAAAAATAAGTTTTTTTTTTTTTTTAAAAAAAAAACCCCGGTGTTCCCGTGAAAAAATTTACAGTAATTACATGCGTGGTTTTAAAAAAAATTTAAATTTTTTGAAATTTGATTTGAAAAATATCCCTGTAAGCACTTTTTTTTTTTTGTGTTTTTTTTGTCCCAAAAAAGGGACAAAAAGGGAAAAATATTGCAAACCCCGGGAAAGAGGTAAGAAAGTCACAGCCAAAAGTTGTTATAAATCTTTTTTCTGATGAAATAAAAAAATTTTTAAAGGAAACGGGACTTTTTTCCTTTTTCCCATTAAATAAAAAGGCAGTTTTGTTTGTGGTAGGGGCTTTGAACATTTTTTTACTAAAAAACCCAAATCCCAAAGGGGGGCCAAAAAATCGTGTGTCTAAAATTAAAATAAAAAGTGCTTGAAACGAACTAAAAACCTTCCGGGTTCCACAAGACCCTGTAAACCAAGGGAAACCCCAAGGCCCAACGACAATTAAGAAACTTTCCTAGATGGGAGATAAAGCAACATAAAAAAGTCGAAAAAAAGTTTGTTTTTTTCAATTGGGGGATTCAGGGGATTCTTCCCAACCTTACATTTGGCGTTAAAAATGAAAATCCCTGAAAAAGTACGGGGATGTGCGCTAGAATAAAATTTATCAAAAGAGTACTTGCAGCACTTTTGGCGGGGGCATGGTTTTCTTAAAACCCCAAAATAAACACCTCAAATGCCTTTTTCAATATTATAACCGCCCCTAGATCAAACAGATGAATGCAAAAGAGGGAAAAAAGCAGAAAATGCTCAAGAAAATTTGCATTCGCGGGGTTTTAGCTTTAAAGAAGAAAAATGTTTTCTTAGTAGTGCCTTGCCCAAAATTTTTAAACTGTCGGACCCCAGGAAAAAATGTATCCCGGGAAGGGCTGGGACAGTTTTGGTTTTTAGAGTCAAATTTTCGAAAAAACCGATCTGAAAGAAAGATACTCGCCCCACCCCCTTTTCCCACTTTGGAAACTTTTCCGACCGGGTTTGAGATATACTGCCTTTTCGTTTTAAAAAAGATGTTTTTTAGTGTTCGTCTAAAGCCCCCTGGTGTCAATTTCGACAAGGAGGCTATGCATATAGCTAAAAAGCGTATCATTTGTCGTGATATTTTTAACAAGGGTCGTTTAATTCAGGGCAAAATTTTACAAAAACCCATCAAAAAAAAAAGGGATACCAGAAAACTCTTGCATTTTATTGTCCCCTTTTAAAAAATGAAGGGCTCCAGTTATAAAAACGACGTGAACCAAGAAAATCCCCGAAAGAAAACTTTCAAATCTATAGGACAATTAATAGTTTTTAAACGGGAATTTCTGAACGACGCCACAAGAAAACGCCCGGGGGCCTCCTCTTCCCCATCTACATTGGTCTTTTTCCCTTCATTCAATTTTCGCGTAAAAAAAAGCATAATAATTTATTTAATTTAAATTGGGTTGTGTATATCATATGACCGAGTTCTTGGTATATTTACGGACTTGGGGTTAGCATTTGTGAAATGTAAAAAAAAGATGGAAGGGCCCTTTGCCCTCCCCAAATTTTCTTAAAAATGTTTTCGTTACGGGTGCAGCAGATAAAAGGGGTCATAATCCGTCGTCGACTAAAAGTTTTTAAAAAAACATTTCATGGCACTGTTTTGCAGCTAACTCCCCTTCTTCCCGGAAAACCAAGGCGAGAAAAACCCTGCCATAAAAAATTTTCCCGGGGGAAATAAACATCAAAAAGTTTTTACCACTTCTTCCCAAAATTTCTATACAGAATAAAAAACCTGTTATGAAAATGAAAGCTGTAAATGGGACCGGAAATAAAAATTTTCGTTTTTTTTTGAAACTGAAACAGCTGAAAATTCATTTCGGGGAGAGATAACCCGTTTGGGTTTAAAAATATCAAAAATGTTATAGAGAAAAGACAAAATCAACGTCCCCAAAATCGAAGTTTCATGGTCAGCATTTCACGGGGCGTAAGGGGTGGGCGCGGGGGGGGCAAGGGGTGGGGAAAATGACAGGCCTTTCGGTCAGAACCACCACAAGCCCTCTCTTGACATCCCATGACAATGAATAAGAAAAAAGTTGGTGATGACACTGATGGATACGATGGTTTACGAGTTTTCCCAAAGGTCCTCCTACAGGTAAAAATTTCCCTTCCCACGTGAATCAAAGGCCCACTTACTGACCAAAGTTGAGGGCGTTTTAAAAAATAAATAAATAAATTTTATTTAGATTTAACCCCCTCAGTTATATAAAATGATTTTTCCGTGGGGGGCTTTTAAAACAAAGGGGGACCAAAACCAACCCTGAAGGCCCCCACGCAATCGACGAGTGACGTAAACCCAACCCAAAAAAACGATATTTTTTTTAAAAGGAAAAATAGCAATCCCCGGGGGTATTGGGCAGTGCGAACCCCCGCGAATCAAAGCCAGAATCAAAAAAGGCCGATTCAGAAAAAAATCTGAAAATTTTTATGGCTTTTGGGTTTCTAGGCGGCTTTAAAGCAACCCTTTACAAAAATCCCCAAGACAAAAAATGATGGACTTAAGTCCAAATCAGAAATTTTAAAAAATTTTGACTTTTACGGGAATCGAACCCCGGCCTTCTCATTGGAAACAGAAAACGCTAACCACAAACCAAACCCAAACCACACCAATGATGGGAACCCAACTAATTATGTGTCGATAAACAAAACATACGTAAATTAAATTCCCGTAATCAAACTCATTGACAATTTTAAAGTAGGCGGGGGGAAAGGGGATCAAAACTAATAAAATATATATATATATGTAGGTAGGAGAGTTTTCTTGCAATATTGTTCAAATAAACTTTTTTTTCGAAAGATTATGGTTTTCTATATTGAATTGTCTCTGGTTTTATTGCGTGGGAAAATATTGGGGGGGGCGGTGGTAAAAAATTGTAGTTTTTTATGTTTTCAAAAATTTGCGGGTGGAACTGGGAATTGGGGTGGCCATTCGATACTTGTGATTTGGTTTAAGGTACTGAAAAAAATACGGTTTTAAACTTTTTTTTATTTTCAAATTTTAGCTGTGTGTGGAACTGGGAATGAGAGGCCAAAACAATACTTGTTTATTGGTTAGCTTGGGAATGAATAAAATTTTTTTGTGAAAAATTTCCCCCAACAATAAAGATTTTTTGAAATGAGACGTGCGACCCAAACGAAAGCGAAAGATAAAATTTGGGGACTTCGAAAGTTCAAAGCAGGTAACGTTACTCTTGAAAGGGTATCTTTAAAAACCCAAATAAAAGAAAAGTTCCCAGAAGAAAAGAGCAGAAGAGCAAACAAAAAAATCCAGTCTGGACAGAACAGAAAACCTCGTGTAGTAAACAAACCCAACACAAAAATGCAGGGACATTTCAGTCAACACACATACTGGAGAGCGAGTAAAAACACGTCGCCTGGGTCAAGAATAACAGACCGACTGCGAGGTGAGCTCTCTGCTGTGAGCGTGCAGGTAGTCAAAAGGTGCGGGGCGGCGAGGTCATATCGAAGCTGCACGCAAGGTGCAATGACGGTTTTTAAATAGTGTTGATAACAGTGGCGCATGTTTTTTAAGGTGTGTAGTTAATTGGCTGTGAGGCTCATCGTGACGGCACCATATTGTCGCACATTCACGTTTTCGTTTTCAGGGATTTTTCTTTTACTATGGACAATGTACAAATGTATTGGCACTTTGTGGAATTTTGAATTGTGTATGAACCACGCTGGTTCTTATCCCAATGGGAATTTCCGGAAAAAAAATTGGAGCCTAGTGATCAGCATGTCGATAAAAAATTGCATGGAATAATTGATTGATTGCTCGAGGCTAGAGGTCCGACTGTCTGCTAGATACCCTGGCTTGAGGCTGGCCACTACAGGTATCAAAGATTGAAGATCGTAGGTATGAGTTACATCAAAGAGAATATTATCACGTTCTTCACGTCTTATGTCCTGGACATCTTGCTGATGGAGACCAAAAATTAACTATTTAGGCTTAAGCATACCTAGGGTACATGTTTTACCTAGTTTAGTCAAGACAATGGCCAGTTGCCACACTTCAGGTTGACCATTTCACCCAGTGAAAGGTTTTTTGTTGGTCTACTAGGCATGTAGTTTTTTTAAAAATTGGCTATCAGTAGGCCGCCCGGGCCTACTGCTCCAAAAACAACAGCCTTATGACAGAATCACCTCGTCTGGGTGCATCTCTAGAAAATAATTCCAATTCTTGAATGTTTGCCTAAAGCAATAATTAGTTATTAATTTATTCACTAGGAAAACGCTTAAGTCCCGCCGCGTTGATGGATGAGCGTAAATTTTTTAAACGAAAAAAGCGTAAAATTGCGTTTTTTAAATAGATAATTTTTCGATTACGCTCAAATTTCACATGAATATATTAATTCATGAAAAAATCATTACAATCGGTTAAAGCATGTAGGTGTTATTAGTCGAAGAAATGTTAAAATTTAAAAAAAAAATCATAAAATTACAATTTTCATGAGAAATAATTTTTGGACTACGCTCAAATTTCACACGAATATATCAATTCATAAAATTTAGGTCCTGTGAAAAAATCAATTTAATCGGATAAAGCATGTAGGTGTTATAAGTCCAAGATTTTTTTTCGATGTAAATTCATCATGAGAAAAATGTTTT